>CAUYRH010111672.1:0-48532 GCA_963574655.1 Perodicticus potto
AGCAAAGTATCTCAAGAATGGAAGAAAAAGTATCCAATGTACTCAGCCCTACTATGAAGCTAATCTATAGCTTTCATATGAAGGCTAAAACCCAGTTATAGTGCAAGAAATGGGGAAAGGGGCAAGGGAGGGGAGGGAAGGGGGGAGGATGGGTGGAGGGAGGGTGATTGGTGGGATCACACTTACGGTGCATCTTACAAGGGTACAAGTGAAAATTACTAACTGTAGAATATAAATGTCTTCATATAGTGATTAAAAGGCCATGAAGGCTATGTTAAATAGTTCAATGAAAATATTTCAGATGGTATATAAAGTCAGCACATTGTGCCCCATGATTGCACGAATGTACACAATTATGATTTAATAAAAAAAAAAAAGAAAAGAAAACAATTTACAATAAGTAAGAAAAATTCAAAGGATAAATTTAACAAAAAGTGCAAGATGTGTACAACAAAAGTAAAAAATATATATTGAAAGAAATTAAAGATCTAACTAGTGAAAAGAAAACTCATGCTATTTACTAAAAACTTATTGTTAAAATGGTAATATCCTTCAAATTGATCTACAGATATAATGCAAACCCAATCAAAATTGCAGCTGTTTTTCTTTAAAAATTTGACAAACTCCACCCATCCTCCCCCCAATATACATAATTATGATTTAATAAAACTTAAAAAAAAAGTTGACAAACTGCTTTCCAAATTCATATAGAAATATAAGGAACCCAGAATAACCAAACAAACCTTTAGAAATAAGAAAAAAGTGAAAGATTCATACTCCCCACTTGTATAATGTACTTTCTAAAAAGCTACAGTAATTAAATCAATATGGTGATGTTATAAGGCTAGACATATAGACCAGTTGGATAGAACTGAAATCCTGAAATAAAATCTACGTTTCAATAGATTTTCTAGGAAGGTGCCTGTGGGGAAAGAACAGTCTTTTCAACAAATGCTGGTACAACTGGATATCCACATAAAAAAGGATGACGCTGAATGCCCTATGTGATACTACATATGAAATTTCATTCATAATGATTTATAGATCTCAATGAAGCAGATAAAACAACACCACTCTTACAAGAAAATATGCACATAATTTTCATGACCTTGATTTAGGCAATGATTTCTCTGATATAAAACCAAATAGAAAAACAATGGAAGAAAAATATACACATCATACATAATTAACAAATATTTTCAGCAAAATTAAAAAGTGTTATGCTTCAAGGGACAACATCAAGACAACCTAAAGAATGTCAGAAAATATTTTCAAAGCATACATCATATGAGAGAAAAGCTCAACAAAATAATACAACCAAATTAAGAACTGTGCAAATCATTTCAATATACATTTCTCTGAGATACGGAGATGACTAATAGGCATTTGGGAAGATATTTAATATCACTGGCAATCAAAGAAATACAAATCAAATCCACAAAGACATGCACTACACACCCACTAGAATAGCTAAAGTAAACAAATGAGACATTAGTAAGTGTTAGCAAGCATAAAGGAAAATCAGAATATACATATGTTGGTGGGAGTATTGCAAAATAGTGCTCCACTTTGGGTAACAGTTGAAAAGTCCTCAACATATTAAACATAAAGTTACCACATAGTAATTCCACTCCAAGGTGTATACCCAAGAGAAAGTATGTTCATAAAAATATTTGTATACAGGCTCTGCACCCGTAGCACAGTGGTTACGGCGTCAGCCACATACACTGAGGCTGGCGGGTTTGAACCCAGTCCAGGCCAGCTAAACAACGACAACTGCAAAAAAAAAAAAAAAAAAAAAGGAAAGAAAGAAAAATATAGCCAGGCGTTGTGGTGGGCACCTGTAGTCCCAGCTACTCAGCTACATAGGAGGCTAAGGCAAGAGAATTGCTTAAGCCCAAGGGTTTGAGGTTGCTGTGAGCTGTGACACCACAGGACTCTACCAACGGCAACACAGTGAGACTCTGTCTAAAAAAAAAAAAAACTTGTATACAGCCTATTTGTTTGTTTGCCCTAGCAATGGAGGCCTCTTTCCTATGTATCGCCAATGCATCCTGCTTTGTAAATTTTTTTACTTTGTAAACCTATCTTTCTCTTCCTCAATAAACTTTTTCATGCTTGCTTAAAAAAAAAAAAAAAAAAAACTTGTGTACAAATTTCAGAGCAGCATATTTCAAAATAGAAAAAAAATGAAAACAACAGAAATGCCTTCAACTGATGAATACATATACAGAACATATAGTACATTAAAATGTTCCATTTATGTGTATAGAGCTATTGTTTGAAATGTAGAAGTTTCAAAAAAATAACAAAACACTGAATGCATTGATTTATTTTTTAAGACAAAATGTAGACAAGGCTTCTTTTGGAAATAGATTTTAATATTAACCTTTTTGACATATCAGAAAGTTTCAATACTTTCCATCTACTTTCAGTACTTTCCACTGAATAAATGTATTAGTTTTTCGATGTTTAAAAAATTGGTTCATGGGCGGCACCTGTGGCACAAAGGAGTAGGGCGCCAGCCCCATATGCCGGAGGTGGCAGGTTCAAACCTAGCCCTGGCCAAAAACAGCAAAAAAAAAAAAAAAATTGGTTCACCCTTAGGCAACTGTTGCTTTAGTCTCTTTACTGATGTCAGATAAAGTATACTCATTATAATCATCCCTCAGTACTCAAAGGGGATTATTTACAGGATATCGTACTGATAAAAAAAAAATCCACAGATGCTCAAGTCTCACAGTATTACTGTAGTTATTTAAGACTTTGCTCCTTGAGACAATAAGTGATGAATTCATGAGACTTCTGCATTTTTTTTTTTTTTTTTTTTTTGGAGACAGAGCCTCAAGCTGTCACCCTGGATAGAGTGCTGTGGCATCATAGCTCACAGCATCCTCCAATTCTTGGGCTCAATCAAGTCTCCTGCCTCTGCCTCCCAAGTAGCTGAGACTAGAGCACCCGCCACAACATCCGGCCATTTTTTTGGTTACAGTTGTCATTGTTGTTTGGCGGGCCTGGGCTGGATTTGAACCCACCAGCTCAGGTGTACGTGGCTGGTGCATTAGCCCGTTGAGCCACAGGCGCCGAGCCGACTTCTGCATTTTTAAAAACTTTTGTAAGACTACCTAATTTTTTTAAATAAAGCACTCTAATTCTTCATTTTCACCTTCCAGTATTCTGATATGCTACTTGTTTGTTTCATATATAGCTAGAAAACCAATTCAAGACTACGTGTATGATTTTATCTAAAACTTCCTCATTATATCCATCTTCGTGGAATTAGAACTGGTGTATACATAAATATATATTAACCTACGTCAAACACTGAGTAACATCAGCAATGTACTATGTTCAAATCATGAGGCAAGTATCAGGCTTACTCCAGCAATCACGATATGAATGGCATGTTTCAATGAGAGATGTTGGTAAAGGCAATAGCAAGACTAATGCTCAAGTTGACAGCTACCGGTTTGACCAGATAACTTCCTGATATCATAGGTTTGACACAAACTTTTTAAAGCATATTACTGCTCAATAATATGTTTAGCATTTTTCTTTGACATATTTTTAAATAACATCAGAGAAATGGTCACATAACATTGATATATCTTCTCATTATGTCAGTAAAGTATTCTGAATAGCAAGTTTGTCAATGGCTATACAAATTTATCATATGTTTCTCAAAAGTTTCTTGATAAACCACTCCTATATTGAATTTAGTTTCCTCGGACATCTATTACATCTGGAATATTTCCATAGGAAAAAAACGTAAGCTGACATCATTTGATAACAAGTTCTATATATCACTTCTGTAGACAATGTCTGTTAATTCTCAACTAAAACTAAGAAAAATGAGATAGTCACTGACTAGATAACAAAATTACATGTCTGCTAATTAAAAGTATAAATATATCGTTAGTACACTGATTTTTTTTTTTCTTACTCCTTAGGGGAAATTTAGATAATGCTATTATGTAATACCTCACTTCGGACAGTTTCTTTTAATTAGAAGTTATAATCCAAGGAAGAAGAATAAAAACAAAAAGAAAACAGAAACACAATCTGAGGAGCCAGAAGAGGCAGGATAGCATCGTATTTTGGAGTTCAGAATGTTATTGGGTCAATTCACCTGAGTTTGAGCCACGGCTCTGTGACTTACCAGTCACGTACAGTTGAATAAGGTCCTTAAGCTCTTTACAATTTTCTCCACCACAAAATCCAATTAATAATAACCTCTACAGCATAGGGTAGTAGTGAAGATAGCCCAAGAAATTAATGGTATCTAAGCCCTCAGCATGTCAGTTATTGTTCCTAATTTTTCTGAGCCCCAATTTCCTTACCCATGATAGAATAGTAACAGTGCCTCCACTGCCTATGAATCAGAGATGTTGTGAATCAAGTCCACTAATACCTACTGTAGTGCTTTATCGACTGTAAAGAACAACGCACCCCCTAAATGCAAGACAATTTTAAATTGTGATTTATCAAATACCTAATATCACTTATAAAGGTTACTTTTAAAAAAAGTCTTTTCCTGTTTGATTTTTTTAAAGACTCTGTTATTAGCCCTCATTAGTAATTTGTGTATACTTGAGTCTAGCAACCACAAAATACTCTGATAAGCATTTGGAAACATTAATTGGCTCATCGGGAGGTCCCTTTAACCTGGAGATTTCTGCAAGACCTTCAAAAGTTCTTGTTGGGCTCAAGCCGAGCTTTCCATTATAACACAATCGATCATTACATGGATTTAACTCTATCCTAGCTCAAGCCATATCCCTTAAACAATAGAAGCCTGCTAAATCACCACTAGGACTGGGGCCTATAAAGACAAGAATTATTTCTGCTTTCAAGGACAAGGTTAAAAGGAAGTTCCACTCTGTGATTTATCCAGATAGGTATATTAAAATCATGACTCTCAATAAAAGTCGACCGCATTAAACTCTGCTGAAGAACATGCTCAAGCAGAAACGACCCCTTTTCACATCTCGTGTTCTGGCATTACACTGTAAGTTCCAAAGAACAAGAATGAGACCTCACAGTCCTCTTCAGGTAACATCAGGCAGAGTGACACACTAGAGCCACATTAGCCATAGGAGGAGTAATTGTTATTGATAAGGATTTGAAAGAATGAGTAGGAACACTGCTTCAGAAAGGAATAGGACCAAAATACATCAGTTTTCTCCTATCTTCTGTAACTTCTACCTCCCTTTACTTATTTGTTTATACCTATGTTCATACCTCTTTCACCTCAAATGAAATCTTTACCCGGTGCTATTTCATTCACAGCCTTCTCAAGGGCGGATTCTACACACAGCCTCCCCATTTCCTGCATACTGCTGAACCACAGCAACTCATAAACATATTTACTGCACAACTGAAACTATTTTCAATAGGTAACAATAACCTGCAGACTCTTAACAGCAAATGGCCATACTTAGCCATACTTTCTTTTAACACTTGAACATGGGGACTATTTCCCCTTCTTAAAATTGTTCCCTTGGCTTCCTGAGACCCATCCTATGCTATTGTTTGTCCTCTGCGATAGCTACCTCTCACAGTCTCCTGTTAGCCAAAGTGCAGGGAAGCTCCTTTGAGGGCTCTGAGAAAATCAGTAAAGTAAAAAGTATCTTGAAAATAATTTTCAAGTGTTCTGTTGTGACAGCAGGAGCAACTGGCAGTGCAAAATGGTCAGAAGAGCAGTGTGATGCTAATGGTTTAGGGAAATGGTCCTGCGTTGTTGGAAGGAGAGAAGGGGGTCCATCTGCTTCACAGCTAGCTCTATAAACTGCTTGTGAAAACAATAAAGATGACAATTTTTTCAAAATCATACTTAGTAAGCAAAAAGTATACCTTCGTCAGAGCCTGTGGTAGGTGCTCCCAGGTTTTAAAGAGCCCAGATATTTAAAAGCATTGCTCAGAGTTTTGGCATAAAATTTATTATTCGTGAAAATAAAATCTTAATAACAAAGCTATATTTTTTTTTTTCAGTTTTTTGTTTTGTTTTTGGCCAGGGCCAGGTTTGAACCTGCCACCTCCGGTATATTGGGCTGGTGCCCTACTCATTTGAGCCACAAGCACTTCCCACAAAGCTATACTTTTTAAAGAAAAGAGTATATTGTAGGAAATATCTCTTTATTTTGCAAGACATATGTATTAAATGTGCATGCTTGTGTACATACTTACGGGTGTGTATATATTTTTTCAGTGAGCAAAGCTTTAAACAATCTGAGAATGATACATCTCTTTTAGTCTCTGACCTACCATGCTCAAGTGAAACAAGAATGGCCACCCAGAAAAAGACCACCCATGAACAGCTACACTGGATGATTCAGTTGTCACAGAAATGCTCACTCACTATCTGAAATCAATTCTGGAAATGTCCCTCCCCCATCTCTTGGCCTATGATACAAATGCCAGGAAGTACTAATTTCTCAACCTCACAAAACAAACAAGCACTCACCTTCTTCTCCTAAATCCCTCTATTATCTTACCCTGAAAAGTTGCACACATCGTTCTCTGTATACTCTTTCTCCTTAAATTTTATGTGAGCATTTTCAACACTTTTAAAACACAATTAGAAGAGTAGCTGTTTTCAAAACAGAGTTCCTCTTAACCAGCTCAGCACCAGATTCACTGACTCTTTCCTTTAAAGCGTTAACCACACCTTCAGATGCCCACAGCTACGTGAATACTCACACCTGCTAGACTGTGCTCCATTTATAGTCAAGCAGTTCTGTTTCACTAAGTCTTTCATATTCTGTAATGAAGGCAGTTGGCTGCCAAACAAACAGCTTTTCCTCACTCTTTCTTTCTCATCAAATCACAATTTAAACATTTGGTGTCATACTACACATGGACGAGACAGCTATAAAAGGTTAAGACAAAATTATCAAAATTTAGACGAATTTGCATTTAGCTCACAGTATAGATGCCCCTAAGTTCTCCCGCTTTTTGAAGAAGCAAACACTGGATGATCTATAATGAGTACTGTCCACATAAGACAGTCTTTGTAAAACTCCAATCAGTGGACTCATGATCAAACAAGGGCATCAATTTACACGGGAAGTTTGGCAAATAAATGCTTTTGTATAATATTCCACTTAAAATAAAATGGTTTAAGTAGATATACATCTTTTTGTAATGACTTGAAACATATTTTGCTAGTACCTTATTGAGTATTGTCCCAAGAGTAGAATAAAGGATCCTATTAGCACTAATTTACATTGTTCAATTAATGATCCTCCCTAATACGCCACTAAATCTTTTAACATTTTCTGTTTATATCAAAACCCCATGTTGATAACTTTAAACATATCTAAATCACCTACAATTCTTGATTTCCTTTTTTCTATCTTCAAAAGTCAACTAAGGGCCAGTACGGCATGCTAGGAGCAGCCTGCACTTGCCACTCTCAAGGAGAGAATCAAAGATTGCAGGAGAAAATCATTTTATAAAAAGGAAATTTGTACTAAAGTGTTTATTGCAGCTTAGTTTACAATTTCCAAGATGTGGAATCAACGGAAGTGCCCATCAACCCATGAATGGATTGACAAACTGTGGCATATGCACACCATGGAATACTATTGATCCCTAAAATTGAGACTTTACACCTTTTGTATCAACCTGGATAGAATTGGAGAACATTCTCTTTAGTAAAGTATCACAAGAATGGAAAAGCAAGTATCTAGTACTTGATACTAACATGAAGCCAGCAGATGAACTAATACACACTCAAAAAAGAGAAAAACTCAATTTAATTCAAGATGGGGAGACAAGGAGGTGGGGATTGGTGCACTCCCACCTAATGGGCACAACGTAATGGTGTGTGGCACACATGGGTGTGGGACACAACTACAACAGGGACCTTACCTAACAAACATAAACACTGTAACCTAATCATTTGTACCCTACTAATTTGGAATTTTAGAAAAATGAAAAAATAAACATAGAATAAGGGTAGATGTTCACTCCTGGATGGACTATCTCAGAGATAGCATTGTGAATCATCAGATAAGTAACCAGAGATAGTCAGAGCAGGGAAGAGAGAGGAGGGGTGCTCTGCTCAGTAAGACTGAAAGGTGCTTTGAGGGGGCGCATTCACACATGGAGAAAGGTAAGAGATCCCAGGGGCTCTGCAATCACCCAGTAGACACTGAATTGCAAGCTGTGAGTGGGCTCTTCCACCATAGCAGGCTTCTGAACTGATCAGAGAGCTGCTTAGAGATTACATAAAAACACAGCACCAAAACCAGGCCCAGTGGGGTCCCACCAGATCACTGCAACAGATGTTAATCTGTGCACTCAGCCCAAACCTTCTGGTCTATAAAGGGCTTGATTCCACTGCAACTATCTCCCATCACCCTTTCAGGTTAGGAAGAGGCGGTGAGGAGGGGAGGCATTCTCCCATGCACTGTGACTATGAGCCATGCTTACTGACTGCCTCTTAGGGATCTGAGCAGAGCAGGTGCCCACTGGCTTTCAGCCTCTAACATTGCCATAGCGCTACTGCCGTCAACCTGAGTAACACTATAGAAGCTGCCACAGTGGGACCCGGGCAGAGGGAAAGCTCTAGCCATCATGACACCCCAACAAGGGCCCATACATCTACCTGACTCCACCAGCTAAAGGTGACCCTCCCTGTGGCCTGAGGAGCCACCAACTGAAGTCCCACAACCAACCCATATACCAGCCAAGAACTTTGACCTGTCTATGTGCCCACAAAGGTCCCACACAGGAACCTGCCAAGACACTGAAACTTATGCAGGAACTCACCAATTTCCTGCAACCTGCTCTACCACTGACTAAAGCCAAGTAACATGCCTCAGCACCCGCAAAAGTCGTGAGACACACCAGCCGCAGTGACACACCCAGGTGCCTACCAAAGTCATATGACTTTCCAGGCACTGGCCTAAGTTCCATGACCTGCCTGGGCAACTGCTAAGGTCCTGCAACCTACACAGAGGTGCCTTCCAAGATCCTACAAAATGCTTAGGAATCTTCCAAGGCCCCATAATACACACAGGTACCTGGCAAGAGACATAATCATCAACCTGACCAATGCCAAGATGAAGAAAATTCTACAAGCCGTAAGACAAAAGCAACAACTAACTTACAAAGAAAAAAATCTATCAGACCAACCATACTTCTCAGCAGTGACCTTATAAGCCAGAAGGGTTTGGGGCCCCATTTTTAGTATTTTTAAATAGAATAATTGCCAACTAAGAATTTTATATCTTGCAAAACTAAATTTCATATATAATAGAGAAATAAAGACTTCTTCAGACAGCAAACACTAAGGGAATTTGTCACTACTGGACCTTCCCTATAGATCATACTCAAAATTGCATGGTACACAGAACAGCACAATAAATACCCACCAGTGTAAAAACACCCAAAAGTGAAAGTTCACAACTCTTATAAAACAATAGCACAAGAGGTAAAACAACACAGTAAGGTATCACACAACATGATTAACATAACAGCATCCAACATATCAATACAAAGAGTCAACAAGAATGGTCTGAATGCCAAACACATAGACTGGTCAAATGGATGAAGAAACACAACCCAAGTATCTGTTGTCTCCAGGAAACACACCTCATTCACAAGAAGTCACACAGACTTAAGGTGGAAAGATGAATAAAAAATAGTACACACAAATATAAATCAAAAGAGAACAGGTGCAGCCCATTCCTAATTCAGGCAAAATATACTTCAAATGAACAATGGCTAAAACAAAAGACAAAAATCCTAGTCATTATATACAAGAGAAGTTCCCCAAGAAGATATTACAATCCTAAATTTATAAGGTCAAACAATTAAGTTCACAAACTCATCCTAGTAAAAGTGTCACACACCTCATTGCTCAAGATCACTATGGTCACTTTTGAAAGACTCTCTTTGGTCATCTGCTGACCACAGTGATCTCAGCAATGAGGTATGTGGCACCTTTCTAGGGTGAGTTCACAAACTTGATTCTCCATCATCATATATATACATTCTCGCAAATTCGTAACATAAATTCTACAAGATCTAAGCAAGAAAGTAAATGGTAGCATCTTAATTGCTAGGGATTTCAACCCCTTGCTGATAGAACTAGACAGATTGTCGAAGCAGAAATGAATAAAGAAACAGTAGACTGAAACTATACTGTAGAACAAATGGATCTAAAAGGCATTTGAAGAACAATCTCCCCCTAAACTACTAAATACACGTTCTTCACACAAGCACATGGGACATTTTTCAAGTTTCATCATATCTTGGACCACAAAACATGTCACAGAAAATTCAAAAAAATCAAAATCATGCCATGTAGAATAAAACAGAATTATACCACAGTGAAATAAACACTCAATTCCACACAAAGTCATGAAAATTAAACAAACTGCTACAGAATTATCCTTAAGTCAACAAGGAAGTTAAGATGAAAATAAAAGAGTCGTTGAACAGAACAAAAGGAACACAAGAGTTCAAAATCTATGAGACACAGCAAAAATAACCCAAAGGAGCAAATTTATAGCCATAAATGCCTTCATCAAAAAGAAAGGAAGCTCACACGTACACAAACTAGTGCAGAAGAACAATCCAACCCCAAATCCAGCAGCAAAAAAGACATGAGAATGCTAAAAGCACAACCAATTGGAATGTAATAATAAAAAAAAATGCAAAGGATGAACGAAACACAAAGCTGCTTCTCTGAAAAGATAAGCAAAATTGAAAAACCACTACCCTGATTAACCAGAAATTAAAGAGAAAGGGCTTAAAAAGCTCAATCAGAAATGAAAAAGGAGGCATTACACCTAAAACTGGGGTTACATAAAATATTGTCTGTAAATACTACAAAACCACTAAGCATACAAACTAGAAAACCGAGAGGGAATGGGTAAATTCCTGGAAACACACAAGTTTGTATCAAGAAGAAACAGAAACCCTGAACAACCCAATAATGAACAACAAGACTGAACTGGATAGAACTAGCCAGATCATCAAAACAGAAAATAGACTTAAACGCTACTCTAGAACAAATGAATCTAAAATGCAATTAAACAACAATCTACAAAAAAACTACTAAATATACATTCTTCTCATCTGCACACTGGCATTGTTGAAGTTTCATCATCTCTCAGACCACAAAATAAGTCACAGCAAATTCAAAAAAAAACTAAATCATAGTATGTAGACTAAAACAAAACCATACCACAATGGAACAAAACTAGGTATCAATTCTAAGAGATCTTTCAACAAAAGAAAAGTCCCAGATCAGATAGATATATAGTTTAATTCTGTATGACCTACAAAGAATAACCACTACCTATATTACAGAAATTATTTCATGACTCTGAGGACGGTATCTTCCCTAACTATTTCTATGAAGTCAGTATCATAGTGATACCAAAGCCAGGAAAGGACGCAACAAAAAAGAAAACTACAAACCAATATTACTTACAGACACAGACACAAAGTCCTCCACAAAATACTAGTAAACCAAATTCAACGACACATAAAAAAAGACAATGCATCATGATTAAGTGGGCTCCATCCCAGAGATGCAAGAATGTAAATCAATGAACATGGTTCACCACATACACAAAAGCAAAAACAAAGACCACATGATCATCTCAATATGTGCATAAAAAGCATATAATAAAATCCAACATCCTTCATGATGAAAAACTGCAACAAACTAGGCATGAAAGAACATACTCAATTTTAACAAAAGTAACATATGATAAACCCACAACCAACATTATATTAACTGGAGAAAAGTTGAAAACATTCCCCCTGAGAACTGAAATAAGACAAGGATGTCCACTGTCACCACTTATGTTCAACAGTGCAGGAAATTCTAACCAGAGCAATTAGGAAAGAGAAAGTATAAAGGGCATCTAAACTGGAAAAGAGGAGATCAAATTATCCCAGTTTGCTGATGATATGGTCTTCTATCTAGAAACCCTAAGTACTCCACCAAAGGCTTAGAGAATAAATAAAGTTAGCAAAGTCTCATGTTTCAAAATCAATTTACATAAATCAGAAGTATTTCTATACATGAATAACAGCCAAGCTGAGAGTCAAATCAAGGACTCATTCACAATAGCTACAAAGAAAATAAAAATACCCAGACACATACTTAACCAAAGAGGTGAAACCACCTTGGTTATAAACCACCAGTGAAAGAAATTGCTAATAACACAACCAAATGGAAAAACATCTCTTGTACATGGATTGGCAGAATCAGCATCATTAAAATGCCCATACTATTCAAAGTGATTTGCATATTTCATGCAATCCCCATCAAAATGCCAACATCTTTAATAGACCTAGAAAGAATAATCTAAAGCTTCATTCGGAACCAGAAAAGAGTCTGAATAGCCAAAGTAATCCCAAGCAAAAGGAACAAACCTGGAGACATCTCATCATCTGATTTTAAATTATAGTACAAGGCTATATTAACCAAAACAGACAGAGTGGAGGGCAGAGCCTGTGGCTTAGTGGGCAAGGCACTGGCCCCGTATACCGAGAGTGGCAGGTTCAAACCCAGCCCCACCAAACTGCAACAGAAAAATAGCTGGGCGTTGTGGTGGGTGCCTGTAGTCCCAACTACTAGGGAGGCTGAGGCAAGAGAATTGCCTAAGCCCAGTATTTGGAGGCTGCTGTGAGCTGTGTGATGCCACATCACTCTACTGTGGACAATAAAGTGGTGAGCTGTGTGATGCCACATCACTCTACTGTGGACAATAAAGTGAAACTCTGTGTCTACAAAAATGAAAACAAACAAACAAACAAAAAAACAAAACAGACAGAATAGAGACATAGACCAATAGAACATAGCAGAAAGCCTGGAAATAAAACCACAGAGATATAACAACCTAATCTTCAACAATATACACTAGGAAAGGAACTCTATTCAATAAATGGTGCTGGGAAAATTGGGTAACCACACGCAGGAGAATGTAACACAACCCCTATCTTTTGTCATATACAAAAATTAATTCAAGATGGATAAAAGACTTAAAAAATGTAAGACATGACACTATAAAAGTTTGACAAGAAAACATATGAAAAAGCCTTCTAAATATTGGCCTCAGCAAAGATTTTGTAACTAAGACCCCATAGGCAAATGCAGCCACAACAAAATAAATAAATAAGACTTAATTAAACTAAAAAGCTTCTTCATAGCAAAACAATCAATAAATAGAGTGAACAGGCAACCTATAGAATAGGAGAAAATATCTGCAAGGTGTATATCTGACATAGGACTAATATCCAGGATCAAATCAGGAAAAAAAAATCAGTAAGTGGAAAAAGACATGAACCAAAGTTTTTCAAAGTAAGAGAAAGACCTACCAAACATGTGGAGAAACTCTCCACATCACTAAACATCAGAAAAATGCAAATTAAAACTACAAGGAGATACCACCTTACCCCTTTCTGAATAGCCACTAATCAAAAGCTAAAAAGCAACAGAAGCTGGCATGGACGCAGAGAGAAAGGAATGCTTATACACTATTAGTGGAACTTCAAATTAGTATAACTTCTATGGAAAACATTACAGAAATTCCTCAAAGAAATAAACGTAGACCTAAAAAACAAAACAGCAACAATAGCAACAACAAAAAATCCCCACCTGCACTTGAATGTTTATCACAGCACAATTCTCTTATGAAAAGATACAGAACCCACCTAAGTGCCCACCAATGTATGAATAAAGAAATACGGTGTGTGTGTGTGTGTGTGTATATGTGCGTGTATAAAATATGGCGTAGACACACACAAACGCCATGGACTACTACTCAGCCATAAAAAGGAATGAAATAATGTTTGCAGCTATTCGAACAGAACTGAAAACCATTATCCTAAGTGAAGCATCTTAAGAATGAAAAACCAAACATAAACAGCCTATGTTCTCACTAATAAGTGGGAAGACGATGGGTACACATGTGCTCACAGAGATACAAAGGACATGAGAAACCAAGGAGAGCGGACGGTGTGAAGGGGGTGTGGGATAACAACTTATTTAAGAGGCACAATGAATATTCTTCTGGTCACAGACTCACCAAAAGTCCTGACTTAAGCTTTATATATCCATGTGAAAAAAATTTGTATTCCCTTAATATTCTGAAATAAAAATGTAAGAAAAAAACTAAAATACCATGTCCACATTTCTTCATGAATTGCCCACTCCAAGGCTCTTAGCATCAACATGCTGCGGTTACTGCTCCAGGAACTTTTCCCTGTTCTTCTGCAGGGAAGCAGGACTTGTAAAGTGCTGAGCAGGATATCTTGATTTCTTGATGTCAAGTTTCATATCTTTGGCTTTCAACGCTTAGTTGTTTCCAATTTGAGTCAAAAATTATTACAACTCTTTGTTGTGTCAATATTTTGAATTCATTGTATCTTCACCTCATCTTTGCTAACATTTTGTGTTATGGTACATTTTATGTAAGCGCTTTGGGATGAAACTCAAGAGACCACGTATTACAGTTTTCCTTTTTTCTTTTTTTGAGACCAGGTCTTACTCTGACCCCCTACTAGGGTGCAGTAGGATCATTGTAGCTCACTGCAACCTCAAAATCCTGGGTCCAAGTAGCTGGCACTAAAGGCCTACACCACCAAACTTGGTTAATTTCTCTGTTTTTTGTAGAGCCTGTGTCTCGCTATGTTGCTTAAGCTGGTCTTGAACTCCTGGCCTCAGTGATCCTCCCTCCCCAACTTCCCAAATTGCTGGTATTACAGGGCAAGCCACCATGCTTGGCCCTACAGTCTTTCAAAAGTAATATCAAATATCTAAGTTTCAAGTGACGAGGGACCAAATCCTCATATTTCAGTAGTATATCCTGAAAATAATATGGACGATAACGATTAGCATGTATTTTTACCACAGAAGTAGCAAAAATAAGATGGAATTTAATTCTGGCAGTAATGTGATATACACACAATAGCATTCTTATATAAAATACACTTATAGCTAATTTGTGAATTGAGATGACCTGAAACCACATTTTGTATTGTATTATTTCACCTGTTTCTTTAATACAAACTTTCAAAATATGTACAGTTCAAAGAATGATCCACAAACAATATGTTCAACTCCTAACTTCTGGTACCCGTGCATATTACCTTTTCTGTAAATAGGTTCTTTGTAGATGTAATTACTTTAAAATTTTGAATGAGATTACCCTGGATTTAGGGTTGGCCCTAAATCTAATTATCAGTGGTCTTATAAAAACAAAGCAAAGGGGGATTTGAAACACAAAGAGACCTGCGGAAAGCCACGTGGAGATGGAGACAAAAACTGGAGTTACGCAGCCGCGTGCCAAGACCTGCCAGCTGCACCCAAATCGAGAAAGAATCGCAGAACAGACTTTTCCCTCAGAGCCTCCGGAAGAAACCTACCCAGACAAACGGGACTTTGGAGTCTGTCCCCAGAATGTGAGAGAATAAGTTTCTGTAGTTTTAAATCACCAGGTTAGTAGTACTTGTTACGGCACCTGTATCTATTAGAACACAATACATAATTACTGGTGTGTATTTACACATTTTTATATGTTCTTTCTACGTCTCAAATTTGTCAATCTGGACAGTTATTAAAAAATACTCAAATATATCTGTTGATAAAGCATAACGAAGGATAATATAGAAAGAGGTAAGGAAAGAAAAAATGTTTAGAAAACAGCCTGGACTGAAATAAATTGCTGTAAAGAATTAGCTTAATATAATAAAAACGCAGAAGTCCTAGAGTTAAACTGGCAATTTCTCTTCTTAGTTCCATCACTTTTTTGGTTATACAAACTTGAGAAAAGCACTATTTGACCTCTCATGAAAGTAATGAAAGGAAAAGCTCCTCCTTCATTATGTAGTTGTGAGAAAGACATTAGAAACTGTGTACATTTCCAAGCATATAGGAGACTTTGAACATATGTTATCTGTTATTCATTAAAATAGTCTTCATAATATATTATTTAAAATGGATCCTCTAGAGAAGATATAAATTCCTGTGAGACTCCTTGAGACAGTAATCTGGTCTCCTTTCCCAACTTTCCCACTGATAGTTGCTCTAATATTAAATAACCTCACCTGTAAAATTGATATTAACTATTATCAAGGTATTATTAAGAATGACCCCAAATTAAGAAACTGTTATCCTCTATATTTAACTAAAGTTATTACTCACTAACACAGAAAATAAAGAGTTTCTGAAGTTAGGCTAACTTTTGTTCCACCATTTCCCAGTGACCTCCTAAAGGCAGCCCAATGCCTTTCTTGGCCTCCACGACCCTACATTTTTTTGATACAGAAAACAATTATACAAATCCCTTTCCAGGTCTTTTTAGGTGAATCAATATGGGGTGACACTTGCACAAAGTCCTTTTTAATTAATACTCAACATGAGAACAGTACTTTAAAGTCCACCGTGGAACACTGAACTCCTGATAAAATCCTAATCCTATAAATGAGGCGTTCTTTCCAATTTTACAACCAAGGACGCTGAAGCTCAGAGAAGCTTAGTGAATTGCCTAAGTTGTAGGGTTATAATCATCTCATATGTAACATTTTCTTTATTTTATCATGTAGCAAATCACAATCAAACATAAAAATGTGAACAGAATAAGATAATAAATCATCCGTACGGTACCCAGCCCCTAACTAAAATAGTTATTTTGAAGATTTAATTTCAGTTTCTCAAAATTTCCCAAATGAGACAACAAATGTACATGCACAGCCTTAGTTTCAAAGTACTGCATAATTAAAATTTGTGTCATGTCTTAAAATGAAAAGGGAAACAGGAACACCAGCAAAGATATTCCACAATGAGTTTTTTCATCCAAAGGATTATCTACAAACCCATCTAGAAGCAAAGAGATTATTTCCAGGTTCTAACACTCAAGAGACAATAAATGTGTCACCAAAACCTTAGTGACAAACCATGATCTAAGCTGTTAAGTCTTTGAAAATCTACTGGCACAGGAATAGCTTAAACAGGCATGAGCCTAATGATTACGTCCCATGTAAAGATACTTCATGTCAAATATATGTTTTTTAAATGATATTCCAAGTCAGAAGCTCTTAAAAGTATCTACTGGTTTCATAGGAGATAAGTGTTTAAATAAGAAAAATGGAGTTCCTCATTCTCTCCTGTTTCCAACAGGGAGAAATTTTCATTAAAGTGAATAATAAGCTAAATATTTCCAGGACTCAGTCACCTACTTAGGTATTGGAAAAGGGGCTTTCTATGCTAGTAGTCCATATGAAAAGTATTGCACTCAAGAGATAGACCAATAAAAAGGAAAGATAAATTTAGCTTTAATTATAAAAAAAAAAATAAACCTCTAGGAAATAAAACTAGGGCAGTGCCTGCGGCTCAAAGGAGTAGGGTGCCAGCCCCATATACCGGGGATAGTGGGTTCTAACCCGACCCCAGCCAAAAACTGCAAAAAAAAGGAAATAAAACTGACAGGAGTTAGTGAAGATTCAGACCCCCATAGAGCAGAGAGATATCCACAGAGGCAAAAAAATGGAATTCCATTTTAAAGAAGCAGCTACATGATTACCAACTCGTCTGAGACAAGGTTGGCACAAGTACTAGATAGATGGGAGTGGTGTGATTAATAAACATATTTTCACCTTACTTTTGTATAGCTATTAAAGAACATTGACATTTTAGAAGTCCTTTCTCAGATGCAGTATTATAGAGTTCATAAAAGGGCGATTACATACTTTATTGAAAAAATGACTACTAAAATATTATGTTTAGGGTTGTGGTTAACAGTTAAATACCTCAGCTTTACCGACTAGCAGACATCTTATTGAGAGAGAATTTATCCAGGTTAATGCATTCCTTGTCGATGATCTATCTGAAAGCCTGGAGAGACTTTAAGTCCTGTATGAAGGTAGCATCTCTGTACAATATTCTACTGTTGAAGTTCAGGGAAGAAAAAAAAACAAACAAATAAAAATCAATAGGCTAACAGAAGAATATAACTGAATACTTAGCCTGGCTCTCCATGAATGCAGAGGATAAAGCAGGCTTAGATAATAGGAAGAAGTTTACAAATACTAACTTTAAAAATAAAAGTATGGAAAATAACATTTTGAAATAAGCAGTGTTTTCATCTCCAGGTCTTCTGGGGCCACCATTTAGCCTAAGAATTTAGAGTTAAAATGAATCTAATAGATCTAATGCTTCTCAGAAATAGGCTGGGGATCTTCCGGTCCCTTACTTTCAGATTCAAGGCATTGATAACGAGTTCTTTTTGGCAAACAACATAAATGCTCTCCAGTTAATTTAAGTAAAAAGGAGTTTGTGAAAAGATATTAGAGAGTCACTGAAACTTTAAGATGGCGTCAAAAACACACTGAAATAACAACATAAATCTGGCTCTATGAGCTCATCACTGCTACCATCACTGACCACAGTCCACTTTGCTAGCCAGGATCTGGGTACCACACGCTAGATTATGAACTCTGCTATGGCTTCCCCTGTCAACAACATGCATCTGACACCATAATGGCGAGAATGGAGTCCACGGTGCCTGTTTCTTGTCACCAATTTCCAATTCAAAGTCTTATCTGTGTGCATCTGAAAGTCAGGGTCATGAGGCTGGGGGAGCCATCTCTCAGCTTCTATGCTGAGACTTACTCACAAGGAAGGATTTCCTCAAACCTTGAAAGGTATCAAACAGGTTATAAAGAAATACCAAAAACGTGAAAAGTATCAGAGATGTGAGAACATTTTCATGGATTTCTCCACACTATTAAGAAACAGTCTCAGCCATCGACTAAACATGTATGATCTGGACCCGCCAACCACTCACCTTGTTCCTGCCAGTCTCCCCCAGCCGCACTGGTCTTCAGGGCTCCTCCAAGGGGCAAAGCTCTTGCAGCCGGAGCTTCCCTCTGCCTCGGACTCTATACTGCCAAATGTCCTCATGGGCGACTTCTGCTTTGCTCTCAGGTGTCAACTTAAATGTTACTTCCTCAGGGAAGACTTCCCGCACCACGGGTATCCCCCAACCCACTCCATCCAGTGCACTCCAGCCACATTCTTCCTTGCCTCCCTATTCTGTTTGCTTTATGGCACTGACAACTATCTGAATTTGGTTACCAATTTATTCATTTTCAGCAGAATTTGCCATCATAAGGGACCATGGATCTTATCTGTCCTTTTTGTTGTTCTATCTTCAACACCGAGAACAGTGTCTGGCACACGAGCTTTTCAGAAATATGTTGCATAATGATTGAATACATGCTATCGTTTAATAAGCCTATTTTATAAATGTGGAGACTGAGGAAGGAAAGGTTCAGAATGTTTTATGTTCACACAGTATATTAGTGATCAAAGGGCAAGTTCTTGATACCTAACCATGCGATCCCCAGGGTGAGAAAGATGCAAGTAGTTTCAGGTTCGTAGAGAAAAAGAGGCATCAGGGCAGAGCAGAAAGGACTCTGACCAGGAAAAGAACATGAGCTCTCAGATTATACACTTCTGTGTCCAGATCTATGCCCCCAAATCTACTATAAACCTCATAGGATTTTTGAGAAAATTAAATACCACCATGAAGGTAAAGAGCTTTTTATAACACAACATATATAGGTATTTCATGACCAGAAGCTCTAAAATTATTAATTTATGAGTAATGATATCCATGTCTGAGCTCTTAATAATATGCTAAGGGAGACATACTCAAATATAATCTAAATTAAACTATCCTCAAGTATAAAATAAAAGTGCTCCAACTTTAATGCAACTGAAATTTAGGTAACCTGCTGTATACCAGCCATGTGTTATCCACATGGTGAAGTCTCTAAGTTTCGTCCTGGCTATTAACACTCAGAGCATTTCAACATCTTATTGTCATCTCTAAAGATCATCTTGTCCCTGTAAACCAAGGGCAAAAGTAGATGATTATTTTCATTTCTTTCCTTCATTTTAAAGCACTTATTGAATCAAACACTGTGCAAAGTACTGGTGACACAGAAGCCACTGACGATAACCCCGTCTTCAAGGTATTCATTGTTGAATGAGAGAAACAGACAAAAAGAACATGATCAGCAATGTGATATACATAGACTACTACAGAAACCCAGTCTGTAAACACTTAGAAAAAGCCTTTTGGAAGTGATTCTGAGTAGAACCCTAGCTGAAGGATGGGAAGTAGTTAACCAGGATTAGAAAAGGCCGGACATGCTCAGAAATTCTTTGTGTATGCACAGAAACAGCATCTGCAAAGGCCCAGTACAGAATGTAAGCATCTTTAAGAAACTTAGAAATGCATATAAGTCATAATGATCCCAAGAAGACAGAATAGCAAAAAGGACATGCCCCCAACCCCTCCAAGAGTTCTAACGCTACAAATAATTTATTTCCCTTAATTTCTCTGTTTTCCCAGGAAAAGAAAAAGAAACTCTTCCATTAATTATTACACTACCTTTCTAGTCTGGCACTAATTTCCAATTTTTGCTAGAATTGATCATTTTTTTAAATAGATACATGTGTATCAAATATGACATTTTGATGAATGCTCAGGCTCATGTTCCTTTTACATTATTAACTTTTCTTAAAGGGATTGTTCCTTGCATCTTTCTCTGTGTCTGGAATGCCTTCAAGCCACCGTCCTTTGTCAATGTTCTCTGATTCCTCCAAGCAGCAGCTTTCATTTCCTCCTATAAAGTGACAGCACATTCAACATTAATTCCACTATAGCTGTTAGCAAACTGCCTTTTAATAAGTTTCTTTCTTCCCAGGCTGAGCTTCTGGAAGAAAGGTTTTGATCTTTGTATCTCAAACACCATCTTTTTTTTCTAATAAACATTTCAAATTTTAGAATAGCTTCAGTATTACAGAAAAGTTGCAAAAGCAGTACAGAATAGTTCCCCATTCCCTAGGGATCTTTTTTAAAATTTAGATTTTGATACAGCATGTCAGAGAAAGTCCCAAATATCTAGATTTCTAATAAGCTTCACCTCAGGCAAATGCTGCTCCGCCAGAAACCACGATTCTGATAAGGTCTGATAAGGTGTGAGTGCCAGGCACATCAGGACTAAGGATTCTCACCTGTAGCTGCAAATTGAAATCAACCTGGAATGGTTTCATTTGTTTGCTTTTAAATTCTATTACCTTGGCCTCCCCCCACCAGAAATTCTCATCAAATTCACTTGCTACAGACCCAGGAAACCATAGTTCAAAAATTTTTTTCAGGTGATTCCAATGTGTGGACACGCTGTCCTAAGTCATGGGATACCCAAGTCCCAGCAGGCCCTCCCCTGCCTCCTATGTTAAAACAGAAAGAGTAACTGTGAGCGTCTGGTAAGGTTTCCTTGGGATGACATGAAGGAGGGCAAGGAAGGCACTAAATGCAGCATTTATTACATTCTAGGATGTGTAAAAATGTTAATAACAAATTTTTAAAGTAAGTTCTGCCAGGGGAAAGAACATGTAAATCCCCTCTTCTCAACAATCAACTTTGGAAAACATTCTTCCTAAACTGTCTTCCCAGGGTTAGTCTGCTCTCAGAGCCACAGCTGTCAAAAGAACATTTGAAAGGGCAAAAAGTTCAGTGTTAGGGTGGAGTCACTATAAAAATTCCCTAGTCTTCAGGGAATGTTGTCTAAGTATCCTTTGATTAATTCAACAGGCCCTGCAGCTGAGCCTGGGGTAAGGGAATCCCTGCCTGGCCAGGACAGAAAGAGCTTTGTATGGGTACAGTCCAAAGAGTGGTGAGTTGGGTCTACGCTGCTTATTATAGAACAATGAGTGATCACATCATAACTGCAGCTGGTCTTGAACAGAGAGCTCTGAGAATCATATGGTGTCAAACCGCCGTTCATACGCTTGTGGGCAAAGCTCCTGATAAAACTGAGAGTAGTGGTATTAGAATTCAAATAAGAAGACACTGGCAATTGTAAAATTATATGGCTTCTAAATTGGCTCCATTTAGCATGAAATCCTTTATAACCCTAAGGGGTACAAAAGTAACTCGACTTTTTAATAGACACTGAAGGTTAAGGACTCATCTTTTCTTTATTTTTTTGAAACTAAGTTTAGTAGGTTCTTGGGATGATTAGAAATGAGAAGATAAGAGTTTACAGATTAAGAGATGGCATAGATAATTACTGAGTCAGAAAAGAATACAAAGAGAATTAAATCCTAGCTTGACCTAAACCAATTTCTAATTATTTACTAAGAAGTATGTACGCACCTTTGCCCAAAATATTCTCATCTGCTTGAACAGCTGACCTGCTATTTCTGACCCCTTAAAAACTTTTGCTTCAAACACTTATTAGTATCTGAATAGTCTCCTATCAGATCTCTTCATATCCAGCCACCCCTTCCAGTCTATCTTCTGAGTTGCTACCACAACATTAAAACAGAAAGTTACTTACCTAAATTTTCAAATTCTCTAAAATGGCACTTAATATGCTCCAAGATCAGGCTCTTGCTTACTCTCTTGAAATTCCCTCATGGGCATGGAGTCCTCTAGCTCTATCGAATTACTTAGAGTTCCCCATTTATAACACACTAGGTCACATTTCTATGGATTTGCATATGACTTTCAAGTAAAAAAATTTCTCTCCTGGGTGGTGCCAATAGCTCAGTGGGTAGGGCGCCAGCCACATGCACCAGGGCTGGTGGGTACGAACCCAGCCCAGGGCCTGCTAAAAAACAAAAAATAAACAACGACAACAAAAAATCTCTGTCCTCCTTCATCTGCTTAGATGAGCTTCAGCCTCACTTTCAAGACTCACCTCATTCAACTACTCTTCAGTGAAACCACTCTAGAGTTTCCCACGCAGAGACAACCCCTTCATTCTTTACATCATCTTGCTTTCTCTGCTATAGTAGGAATTTGGTACACAATTTCCCTTTCTACTGCTAATGACTGGCACACTTCCTAAAATGTAAGTGTTGGTGAAAAGAACACATAAATGGCTGATGTAATGGCCTTGGGCCAAGTAATGAGATGACTACCTATGTGACCATCAGCCTCTCTTAAAGATTGGCAAAGTCAGTATGTTTCATCCAAGGACCTTTACTCTAAGGTGCCCTGAAAAGACTCATCAACAAAAAAGAATGTGGTCACACTAGATGAGCCTGTTTCATCTTTGCAAGTCTCCATCTTCTAAAAATCACCCCTATGGTAAGCAGAGGGAGTAATAAATCACTCATTCAAGGGTATTATTTTAATCATAAATATAATAAACATTCATTGTGAAAAAAGAATAAAAAGTTGGCAAAAATGTAAGTTGTCCATTAAAAATTTATTCTTAATGATAAAAGCAACATAAAATACTTGTAGAAATAATTACCTTTACACGAAGATGTAAAGACAAGCAAAAGCTTAGGTCATCCAACAAGGAGAAATAATCAACCAGTGATAAAATTGGGGGCTAACCTTCTATGTAAGTTTCTTATACATAGATGCTATTCAACTCAAAAATGGAATCTCATTCTACAAACTACTTTAGAACTGAATTCTCCAGTCCACAATATTACTTGGTGCGTTATAACAATTTACATTCATAAAAATTACATAAATTTTGTTTAAAATGTAAATTGTTGAATTCCATCTCTGATTATTGCAAATATCTTTAGATAGGAAGTCCGGGAATATTCAACTTAACCCTCTAAATGATTCTTTTCTGCAGTAGACTTTGAGAGCCACTAACCACAGATAGTGTTTTCAAATAGCTATGTTAAAATGACCAAAGAGTGGAGGTTTCAAGGATATTTATTTTGGCTGCACAAAAGAAAGCATAAGAGCTCTTGCAAAATGGAATGAGTTACCATCTCAGTTGATTAGCCCCTGGCACTCTGCAAATAGATTTTGAATAACTAGTGTCAGAGATGTGGTGGTCATTCTGTATCAAGAAAGAGGCTGAAAGAGATCATTCCTAAGGTCTGTCTCAACTGTAAAATTCTAAGACTCTGTAATTACAGAAAGTTAAGGCTAAATTATACTTCATGAGCAAAAGAGGAATAGTTACCTGGAAAGACGGTTATGAAACTAGCTGGATATGTTTTTTAGGGAATAATGATTCCTAAATGGTGATTAGGCAGCTCTCAAAAGTTGACAAAAACTTTGTACATAATTAATTGAAAATATTCTTTTTTTAGACAAGGTTAAGGTTCTTTATAACCTTGGTACAAAACTGACTTCCTCTGTAGCACCAACAGAGCAAATAAATGCTAAAGGTTTAAACAAAGTGAAAAAGTTGCATCTTTGGCATACCTGGTTCATCATGACCAGGATGAGGCAGGGAGCAGAGGGTCTATGGAACTACGAAAACACTACGTAATCTGAATTAACCTTTTCACTTTCAGGGAGTCTGAAGCCCAGAGAAATTCAGTGTTATAAATTCACATGGCTAGTTGGTGACAAAATAGTTTAGAAATCTGTACTTGTGCCTCCTACTCTATGGCAATCAAGGTCTCTTTAGTATTGTAAACGGCCTTTTATTCAAAATCCAAAAAGTTAGATATAAATCACAGAAGGCCCAAGTGTTTGAAACTGTATACATATAACTATGCCATATTGTAAAAAAAAATAGCTTAAAATAATTACATTTTAAAAGCAGATTGACATTTCAGGGATAGCTGCAATAATGCTCCTTATGTTCACTTCTCAGAGTTGTAATCTAATTCTCTGTTTGGCAGGCAAATCAGTTATTACTCTCATTTTTTGTGACATTTAAATAAAAGTGCCTTCCAAAAAGACAAATAATATTTTCAAACATACTTCTTCTGCTATACACACTTTATATGTTTACATAGACATGTCAGTATTTTATGGATATGCACATTTATCAGTAATTAATGCAGTATATGTGTCAATTATGGAATATATAGTTCTTTACTTTTTATAAAATGTGTAAATGTATATGTAATCTAAATAATGTTGTTTTTAATGGTTGACTAGACTGACTCAACAACCATATATTTACAGTGAAATTTATATTTGTTAGGCAAATATCCAACTCAAAGAGTCTGAGAATCAACAGCCTAGGTAATTTCAGCAAGTCTTACAACTTCAAGATAACATCTATCTACATGCTAAGGACTCCAAATTTGTATCCCTAAACTGGACATTTCCTATAGTACCTACACAATACCTCTACTCCAACATATTTCAGACTTAACAAGTAAAAATATCACATTTCTAATCTTCCTCCCTAAATTCTTCCTCCAATGGGTATCCCCTCTTATCACACACAAAAAAAAACAAAACAAATTTATCCATCCAGTTGCTAAACTTGGCATAAGTCTGGATTACTTTCTTAACATCTCACACCAATCAGTAAATTCTGTCCCTGTCCTGCCAAAATACAAGCCGAAGTCCATCACTTCTCACTATCTTTGCTGCTGTCATCACCATCATCTTTCTCAATAGCCTCCTAATTGGCCTCCCTGCTTCCATTCTTGCCCTCATACAGATTATTCTCCAAATAGTAGCCAAAGTGACACAGTGAAGCTTGTCATCACCTGCAGTAATTTCCAATCTCACACTCAGTATCGGCCCTCTCTATGATTTTCCCACCTTATTGTGTTGCATCTCTGACTTAGTTTCCTACTTCTCTCCCACTTATGCACCTCATTTCAGCTACCCTGTCCAACTTGCCTTCCATCCAACATTCCAAGAAAAGAACTGCTGATTTCCCATGCAGAAGGTGCTATCCCTACACATCTTAATGGCTTTTTTCCTTACCTCCTTCACGTGTACTAAAAATGTCATAACATCACTGGTTACTGCTTTTATTTCTAGACTAGTGCATGTATCAGTTATGCATGGTCCTAGCAAATGAGTGCCATATTAACTTATGAAAAATTTAACAGAGGACTATTTACAAGGGTGTAGGGAAAATGTAGTAAAACCAAAAGAAAAAATAAAGAACCTCAGGAATAGTAATAATCAGGCTATTGTCTCCCCTAGTCCTGAAAGGATAACAGTAAGAGAAAATTCTGAAAACTAGGAAAGAGTCTAACTGACAGAGCTACATTGAGAAAAATATTGATGATTGGAGGCAGGCAGCAGTCAGCCGGGGGCCGCCTAGAAGAAAGGACCCTCAGATCTTTTTCCCAAGGGCCTATTAATATACTCCGTGTTGGTTTGCTTCCCAGGGCAGAGAGAAGAGTGGAGAGTGGATCTGAAAGCGATAATCTCAGATACCCAACCCACCACCTATTTAATTTCTCCCCTAACACTTTTTCATGCTTTATTTTTTCCATAGCACATATCGTAATCTGACATATGATGTATTTGATTTGTTTATATCCTGGCCTCTCCCATTAGACAGTTAGAACTCTAAGGGCATGGATTCTTATCTGCTTGTATACTGTGGTCTCCCAAGCACCTAACACAGTAGCTGGCACATATTGGGCCCTCAAATAATATTCATTAAATACTTTAATACGATGCCGCAGTGGTTCTCCATTGAACAGGGCTTTGAAACATGCTGTATGAACTATTTCCTTAAAAAGAACTCCTCTTCTTCCAACCTTCTGATTGCATAGGCCCTTTCACAGGTCAGGAGTCACTGAGGTCACATAAAGGAGACACTTGTGTGAATACGGTGAGTAAGTGTGGGGCATCTTGCATGCTTCGGAATCTGCTTTATAGAACCCAAAGTTTGTTACCACATTCACCAAAACAGAAAAATACAAAAGAAAGTAGGTAGGGTCATAGGCGAGCCCCTCCCTGCCCTGCTGCCTCAACAGTGATTTATGTGTTATGACATTTGATGTATATTATAGATGTTTCTGATTTGAATAAGGTGGGGAAAAAAGTAATATAGAGATTATATTCCAAAAGGCAACAGAATGTTAAATGTTTCAATAGCCATCTTATAAACCTGTGTTCACTTCAAATAAATCACGTAAGGAAGGGCAGAGGGCTTTCACAGGACAGTTTATTATCCTGGCAAGAGTTAACTGAAGAAAACATCTTTGAAAAATCGACATTATTAGTAGAACTTCTGATTCCTTGGTTTCCTAAACCATTATGATATTTGGGGACTCATAAGCAACAATTAGAAAATAACCACTTCTTTCACCTCCCAGACTCTCACTGGTGATATTAAAGGAAATCATAAAACAATAAGGCAGAAAAACAAACATCTGTTTTACTTGCGAAAACTGAGGAATTCATGAGGGTGGAGAATTTGTAAGCAATTAATATATATACACTGATTCTAGTAGCACCTTGCAGGCCATCCCAGTAGGAAAAGCAAAGTAGCAACCAGGCTAATATGTTAGGAGAGACAGAAGTAGAGAAAATAGAAAATATCCCTTGAAAAGGTCTTCCATGCTCACTCACAGTTCCCGTGAAGAGAAGAATCTCATTCACTGCTGATTTCTGTCTGTCTTCATTTCCTGAAGGGAAGAAGTTTGACAGACAGAGACCAATCACCTGAGTGGTTACTAGCTTTTTGGAATTTAATCTTGACTCTAGAAACCACGTGACACACTCCATAGTAATCTCACAATGTATTTTCATCCTATTACATAACGTTTCCTCTGAAAGGAAAGCAGATATGTTGCTATGATTGCTCTTTAATAAGAAATTATAAAAATAATTTCTGAAAATAATCTTTGGGATCTTGGGGGAAATCTGTTTGCTATTGGGACCCCATTCCACATGCCTCACATTTAGGGCCAGATCCAGGTGTTGTGAACTTCGAAGCTGATATAGTGGCACAAAAGGAGCCCTTTAAGAAAATATATTTCAAAATGCTACAAGCAATTTGACAGTTACCACAAAAATCACAAAATCTAGGAAAACTGCATCCACTGTCAGATAATTACCACCTATACTTCTGTATGCTTTTCTTTTTGCTGTTTTGTTTTGGTGTGCTCTGCCTCATACAGTTCAGTTGCTTCTTCATATTTTAAGAATTTTATAATGCTTCTTTTTTTAAAAATTTTCTCATAAGGCTAAATTTATTCAATATCCTAGTAAACGTTTTGGTATAAATATCCAACCGTTCAAAATAGACAAAACAGTTTTGTAGATTTCTAATATATTAATAAAAGTACAATACATCCTGCAGTCAAAGAGCAGTGGAAAAAAATGAAGACTGTGGTTGAGGTCTAGTATTAAATAGATCAATACAGAAGAAGAGGTAACCCATACTGTAGTACATTCTAACGCCAAACCTGCAGCTAAAATGTACAGAAAAAAATTCTAACTATCTCAGGAGGATGATAATGGCTAGACTCGGACAGTGTACCTCCAAGGCTACGGAGAGGCAACCCACTCACTGTGCTGTAGGCTGTACATACAATGATTTGTACCATGTATTTTGTTCCCAAAAGGAATAAATACAAATGTTATCTTTTGATTACAACATGTAAACCTAGAGGGTGACCGTAAAAAGTGGCTCATTCCTTACTGTTAAATGCACTTTTCAAAATAAGCATTGAGTTATGTCATCATAAAGCAAGCAAATATACCTCCTTCACTATGAAACGTCTGAACTGGTAACATATCTTTCCCAAACTTTTAGAAAAGACACAATGAAACTACACACCTACACGAGAAAAATCCCATCATATAAATCCCATCTCTGTTCCCTGAAATTTTCCTAGTTTCATTCATGTTAAAAGGATTTTTAAAAAGACTTAAGAAGTATTTTATAGCAGTATTGAGCTTTCTTTTTTTTTTATGTTCTCAATCTTTTTTTTAATTTTTTTAAAATACATGTATTTCATTATTCTTCATTACATTATTCCCCCCCACCCCTCAGTGGTAAGACAGAATTGATTTACAGAAAAGAATACAGAAAACACCAAAGTTCCTGGTAGAGGGAGAGAATTCAAGTGAAGAGAGAGAAGCTCTCTCCATTCCTCTCCCGAGAGTATTGAGCTTTCTTATGAGACACTCAGCATTTTAAATTAAATTCAAGAGGGGGGAGGGAAGGAGAAAGATGGGAGAGGGGAGGAAAGAGGTGGTTTGGTAAGCTCTCACCTAAGGGATACAATTATAGGGCATATGACACACCTCATGGGGGCAGAGCTCAACTACAACTTGGACTTGACCTGACAAACACAAACAACGTAACCTAATTGTTTGTATCCATGCATTAATATGGAACAAATAGAAAAAAAGAAAAGAGGCAATGAGAGTAATTTGGCTTGAGTTCAAATGACAGACTTAGGAGGACCTTAGAAGTGAAGAGCTCCAAGTTCAGGATATATCAATGCTCAGGAAGACGAACCCAACCAACACGCTGAACATTAAGAGATATTTCTTTTTCAGTAAATTCTACTTTAAATGCAGAGTTTTGTGGGTTTTTAAAAATTTTTTAAATGAATTTATTTTTTGGTTGACAAGTAATAATTGTGTATATTTTGTAGGTACCTTTAGCTCTACATAGGTAAGACCTTCACCAAGATCAACTGAAGAAATCCAGAATTAAAACTGAATTGCGCAGATTTTCAGCAAAGTCACCAAATAGTCATGGTAACAAGAGAACAAGTCAATTGTCGCCATTCAGCAAGCCCCTTTAAGAGATGTGTCCCAAGAAGCACTATTGTTTTGTGTCATCTTGAACATTTGTGCACTTTGTTTTTCAGACAGTTTAACATTTTTGATAAAGTGCACTCTCTACCATGACATAATTCTTTGACACTCTCCCTATAAGATCTTGCTTGTCCTGAAGATTGGCCATTTTCCTAAAAAGGAACTTTGACTCTCACATATTGAAGTCTTTATCAAATATTAATATGAAGGGAATTGACACAGGGTACAATGTCACAGTCAAGTTACCTCTCTGCACATTTAGAAATGCCTTTCTCCTTCAAGGTATTTGCACCAGAAGGTTCAGTCTGTCCTGCTTAATAATCAGTGTGA
Source organism: Perodicticus potto (assembly GCA_963574655.1). Lineage (NCBI taxonomy): Eukaryota > Metazoa > Chordata > Mammalia > Primates > Lorisidae > Perodicticus > Perodicticus potto. The sequence continues at coordinate 29,847 of CAUYRH010111672.1, forward strand.
TAGCACAGGTTTGAATCATCAGAACCTTGGCAAGACCTTAATATTTCAAAATTATTAACAACTACCTCTAGGGGCAATCCATGTTACTGAGCTATGGCAAATGTATTATCGTGAGGAAAAACAAGTATAGCCAGCAACTTTAAAAATGTTCCAACCACGGCCTCTCACTATAGAAGATGAAAACTACAGAGAGTTTATCACACAAATCCTATCTCTGTTCCCATGAATTTTCGTTCATGAGAAAGGAATTTTTAAAAAGACTTAAAAAGTACTTTATAGCAACATTCAGCTTTCTTATAAGACACTCAGCTGCTCAAACATGTAGTATGTAGACTTCTTTTTGTCTGTAGTAAGTTAGGCACTGGCTTTGGGGTACATGGGACTAGGATCAAAATAACCCATTTAAAACTACTCTAGGTATTGTCTATTGGAAAGAATAGCAGGTATTCCAAGTTAAAAATGGGAGAGTCAGTTTGTGGCATTGTGGCCTCTTCAAAATTTCCCTCATCTTTTTGTTGCCTGGCTACATCCACCTCGGTCATCACCCCTGAGACGAGACAGGAAGAGGCTCTGGCCCTGCTCCTTCTTCAGCATCTCAGCAACTTTCTCATTCCTGCAGCAGGGTCTGGATACATGTGAGCAAATGAGGACTTTCCCCAAACGGATTTTACGGATGATTTCGCAAAATATTTTCTGTGTTTTCCATTGTGTGAGATCTAAAAAGGAAAAAAAAAAAAATCTAGAGTTCTGTTGGAGCCAAAGCCAGCTCTGTATCTGGGCTGTCATCTGACCGATTACTGTCAACAAGGAGATTAGGCTGGGGAGGCATTCAGGGCGGTACTGAGAGCATCAGAATTTGAGGTTTCAATTCCTTCTGCAGCTTACTGACCTGACGGGTTCTGTCCTCTTTCCAGATACAGTTTTCACTTTCTTCAGTTCCAGTGTCATTTTAGATTGGATTCCATCTACCATTTGCTTCCAGTCTTTTTGTTGGTTACTTTTTGGTTTTGTCTTGTTTTTGCTGTTGTTTTTGTGCCACTGGCAACTTCTTCCATCTTTTCCCACTCAGGACACAGGTACTGGAGATGTCGCTGGACTAAGCCTCAAGCCATACAGAACATCCCTGAAAGTCCTTTTCATAATGCTACTGTCAGTGAATCAAGACCTAGAAGACTCAGCTCTGCAAATACAGCTGCCCTCTGTAACTCGGTACACCTTTGACTTATGAAAAACTAACATCTTTCCTTCTGGGCAATATTCTTTCAAAAGGAGCCATTGCACATGCAATCATATTCCAGAGATGGGGAGTGGACACCAGGCCAGTCTCTACGCCAAGCACTCCCTCCTCAGCTTGGCTTTTACAATAGGAAGAACTAGGAGAAACTAGGAAGATAATTCAATCTTTCCTCTATCAGGGTTGATCAGAGTGTTGCCGCTGTTTCCTTTCTACCAGTGCCAGGTGCTCTCAGGTGCGTGAATATCACAAAATGATCTCTGGCCTTGTACTTCTACTCATCACTCTGGGTATGCAGGCTCATTAGGAAACAGTAAGAGCAGTAGGAAAATTCCTGGAAGATGTTCCTTTACCAGATCCTACACAAAATTACACACAGAAGTAAATTTGAACCACATAAGTATCAGGTTGATCATATGAAATGGTCAATATTCAGTCATTTTTGACCTCCAAAATGACAGTTTTGTAGAGTTCATAGTAAAGATCCCAGTGAGCCCAAAATAAATATATCCCCAATTCAGCATTCCATGCGAATTTTGAATCGAGCTCTATTTCAAAATCACCCATGCCCATTCTAAGGTCACTTTACATTAGAGGAAATTTGAGAGAGGAGTATCAGCCCAAGAAGCCCACAGTCTTAACCTGATTGTTTAAATTGTCTTAATTGCAAGTTTTACACATGATCACTTGGATAAAGCCCAGAGTCTTGAACAAAGTCTGGGAGAATCAGGGGCCCTGAGGCTGATGGTACTTCACTTTCATAGTAAATAGCCTCTACGATCCTAATCCTCTCAAAGTTCTATCATCTGACCAGTCTCGTGAGGGACTTCTGAAAAATAAACACACTTCTCTTTTCTCCCAAAGAAATAGTTCCCACATGTCACAAAGAAATGATTCCCAATTTATACACATAAGCAGAGCAGAGTCTTATCTATCAATTGCTGGATTCAAATAATTCCGTCCAAAATGATGAAAATTTCTGTGAAACAAAGAAATTGTTGACGCAGGTATCTCATCTCCTTGTTATTATTTCCTAGGCCATTCATCAATTGTGTGTACAGTACACTCAGCATCTTGCCCTCACACGGCACTTGTAAAACACAGCAGCCTCCCAGAAAAATGATCTCAGTGCAAAATGTAAATGTGTGCTTTATCTGGAATCTGACACCCAGCTATTTGCTAACTGAGTCTAGAGCAAAAGGGCTTTCTGGCCGTGTGTTTTTAAAATCTGGCATAAAATGCCACACAGAGAACAGCCCTCAACCCATTTTAATAGGAGTGTTTTTTTATTTTTTTTTCCTTCTGGTTTTCCAGATAAGTCTCTCCATCAAAGACTGACGCCTTGTATAGGCAAACTGTTTAGCTGCTGAATTCTGCTGAGTCTGCAGCCCAACCAGGGGAACTGTGCTGAGTCCACACAACGGCCACCATCTGTTGCAGGGCTGCTAGGAACAGTGTCATCAGCATGAAACAGTATCAGCCCTAATAATTAAAGGACTGTTTTGGAAGCTACCACCAATAATGGAAGCATATTCCAGAAGGTCATGAACACCTAGCTTCTTTGCAATAATTGAGAACACTGGTACATAAGGAGAGTCATAAAACTATATCAAATGTTTACCCTACTTTATAATTCAAATGGTATCAATTCTAAGCAACATAGGCTTTGGATTCAGATCAGAGAGAGACTCAGCTGTGCCACTAGCTAATACATTGACATTGATAAGAGTAACAACAACAACATTAGCAATAAAACTTTCATTTATTTACTATGTGCCAGACTCTGTGTAAGTCACTCAGACATATTTCTTAATTCTCACATTAACCCAATAAGAGGTTATCAAGTGCAATTATCTAAAAGGCAAACTATATTAACCTTTCAAACGTCCTTTTTTCATCTGTAATATAAAGAAAATGTCATTTATTTCTGTAAGATTGTGGTAAAAATTAAAGGTGATATAGGTAAAATAGTGAGCATTTCATAGCAAATGAATGAAATAATAAAATACCTCTTATTAAAATACATGGTGTTACTAAACTCTTAAGCTTATAAGGATTGTGTACATGATGAAATAGTAAATCTACACTCAACATGTATCACGTAAAGTACAGAAAACCTCAAGCATCTCATCAGGTTAGCTAGGATATTGCCTTGCTGACTCCATAGATTTAAAGAATAAACTGAAAAAATGAAGCCGAGCAGCTGATTGGGGTGCATTATAATTTAAAGCAGTCAGCATGTATTAAAATCCCATGGCAGTATAGCAGGAAATTGCAAGTAAAGTAAAAAATACAGCCATTCTGAAATGCATTTCAAGAGTCCAGACTATATATGGGTCTTATGTTGTCCTATCATTCGGAATAATGCATACAAAATTATAACGAGATATGTACCAAAACAAGACATGAGTGGAGATACTCAGAAACTGAGGATCTGTGAAAAGTTAGAGCTGAGAAATATTTATGCTTACTGTATAATTTTCAGGTTAAAATTCACCTTTTACGTAGAAGTGGGTCAATGTGCTAAGTGGCAAGGACAGCCAGTGGTTCTAGCCAACTTCATGAGTTTCCTTTGCAGAGTCATCAACGTTCTCTCCATTTACCACCCTTCCCTTTGTTCCTTTCCTTATTAGTTAAACTATCTCAAGGACAGATGGGCTATGAAGCCAGGAGAAGCCTTAGATTACACTGGGGTCCAGGCTTTACATTTTCCTAGTAGCCCTATACAATTAAACATAAAAACTGTGGCTAGGATTATAGTTAATGATAATTGAGAAGTAAATTTACCCCATTTCTCTGTGTTATTATCACACTTAAATCAGAATAAAATGTTTTGCTTAAATTGTGAACATGAATATTCTGTTCTCTGATAGAAAAAGTAAATAAAATCAAACTTAAAATAATGTTAGTTGGCCAGACATTAGATTGAACAAGGCATGAATTAACAATAGCCAAATTTTATTTGTTCTCCTTTTAATAATTCTGTTAGATGCCAGTCTGAAATATAACCAAGAATCATATGGCATTCTCTAAGGAGGCCACCAGTGCTTTATACCATTTCTGGAAAACTTGGGATGACACAGATTCTCCCAAGTTAAAGCCTATCAATATGATTTGGTATAATCTACTTTAAGAATATTCAAATATCTGCATTAAATTTTGCAAAAAAATTATTGATAAACATTCCAGGGACTGTGGCTCACACCTATAATCCTAGCACTCTGGGATGCTGAGGCAGGAGGACTCCTTGAGCTCAGGAGCTAGAGACCAGCCTGTGCAAGAGAGAGACCCAGTCTCTATTAAAATAGAAAAATTAGCCTGGCATTGTGGCAGGTACCTGCAAGTCTCAGCCAATCAAGAAGCTGAGGCAGGAAAATCCCTTGAGCCCAGGAGTTTGAGGTTGCTGTGAGACAGGCTGGTGCCATGGCACTCTAGCCTGGGCAACAGAGTGAGACTCAGCATCCTCCACCCACCCTGAAAAAAATACAGTTTTGTTTAGCAACAACATACCTGATAATCTAATCATCAGGTTAGAAATGCACCTACAAGTTTAAAAGAAATTAGTTTTTAAGTTGGTTAAATAACTAAGCTGAGGGAAAAACTTAAAGGTTCTTAAGCAACTGTATACAATGTCTTAAAAGATCAGCTCAAATAAACAGGCATCTAATGAGGGAGAAAAAAATTTCCATGCGTCATTTTTTTTTGAATATTATTTTTCTTGAAGAAAGAGCATTGAAAAGTTTGTTGGCATTTTATACGTTCATTAAGTAATTATTATTAGAGGTTTATTTTCAGAATGTTCCCTGGGAAATGACTCAGGGGTATCAGAGACTCTTCACCAAATGTAATTAATAGAACTGACATTCAGTTATTTGCTTATTTAGTCCTGAGTAAATACAAAAAGGTGCTCAGAGTAATTACAGATACCTCTGGGCCTGGGCAGCATGATGGTCCAGAATGAGGGACTTCTTTAGTCATTAGGATGTCTTATAATTAAATCTTATTTTCCTATTTCTGTTATTAGCCCTTTGAACTAAGTTTAAGACAAATATACGGGTACTAAATTTGACTATGCTAAGCACATTGCATTGAAGATACAGAAAAGGTATAAGAGCAAATCAGCGTCTTCAGGAATCTAACTATATGACTTAATTATTTAAATTAATAGACTTCTTTGCATGGCCTGTTTGTCAATATGCTAGGTTTTTCCTATCTGATACCTCGCTGTACAGAGGGTAGATCGGAGAGGAGGGAAAGATTGGGCGGCCTCATAATTTTCCAATGGCATCTACGTCAATCTCCCCTAAAAGACTGGAAACCAGCATTGGGATTCATAAATGACCACAGTTGGCTCTAAATGACTTTAATGAATGCATACAAATTTGGAATAAATAGGAAAATGGCGATGATACAACCTGCTGTTTCATGCATGTGTGTGCGCCCACGCACATACACACCCCCCCATACACAAAAACAATCTTCAGATATCCCCTGAATGGCATATTTTCATTCAATTCCCACACGCAAACTCCTTAACTGCACATTTTTTTTGAGAAGGAAGTGATTTCTCTGTGGGTGGCAAAAACATTCAGATTCTTCAGGATATTGTTTGAGTAAATATTAAAACAGCATTCCTTCATAAATAAGCAGTTATTCATCCTGCACACACTTATTTATTGCCAACTGCAACTCTATATGCAAAGAATGGAGTTACTGGAATATAAAAAAATATGTCCCACAGCACGGCCCCTGCTCGGGGCAGTTACAGAGAGAACAGATCAGAAACCAGATACGTCTGACTCTAAAATTCAAGCCTTTCCTCTGTGATGACATTGCAATCTAACTATAAAATAGTAAAACAAAATAAAATCGCAAGAAGTACAATGGTAACTCGGGGAGAAGAGAGATGTTACACCCTGTTTGTGGGGGACTAAAAGAGAACTCAAGAAGCTTAAGGTAAATGACAAAATATGAGCTGACCCCTGAAAGGAGGGTGGATATTTACAGACAAATGAATTTATACTGTTTTTTAGGAAAACACAATGTATAGAAAAAAGGACACCAGAATCAAGAGTAAAATCTCCTAAGGGTACGATTATTGTCCACTTTGTATGGAGTAGAGGAGTAAGGAGACTATATAACAGTATGGATGGCAGAGGAATAAATAAAGTAGAAATAAGATAAGGATAAAGAGGTCCTGCCAAAAAGGAAGGTTCTGAAGCCTTCTGGCCAGGACGAAACATGATCGAAGCTGCAATGCACAAGTGAGAAACTACCCAAGGATGAGGGAAAAGTTAAAGAATTTCAAGCAACCAGGAAAGAAGTATTGAAGGCCAAAATCAGGGTCAGGGAAGGAGTGGGAATGGAAATTGGCTGGCTCTCATGGACCTCTCTGACATAGTCTACAATTTTAAATAAATGTGGCCTTTACTACAAAGAACTAAATAAAGGTGGCGTAAGAAAACTTAGTCAATATACATTTCCAAAATAAACCTCCATAAAACAGCTGAAATAACAAAGGTAGGGCAGAATTTCAGTGTCGTGAAAAGCTGAGAAAAAGTGACAAAGATACCTGATAAAAGACTTGTTACATATTTGGATGATAACAAACCACCACAAATATTATACCAAGCTACATGTTATAGCTGCTTTTAATATCATTGCCGATGAGATTTAGAATTAGCTTCTCCTTTATTCAAAGGTATTAACGTTCAGGCCATAGAATAAGGAAAAACAAAGAAGTCACTTCTGCTGGAACCTCACTTAGCGGACGATGCCTCCCTCTTCCTCCACTTCAGAAAAGAATCCTAAAATAGAAAGGGATTAAACTTAATAATATGCCATGATGATTAATTTATATCATATTCAGGTCACTGGGTATAAAATTTCAAAATAACACAGCAGAAGATTTTGTATTATGTTCTGGAAGATTCCTACTTGCAAACGAAAGTCTCCGTGAACCACAGAGGAACACGTTCTCTAGGGAGCAATTTTCTTTCCCTCCACTCCGCGGTAGGTGATATACTGGATGATTTTAAGTGATTCATGAGAAAACTTTCAATTCCGTGATCCTTTACTTTACTTTTGACTTTTATGTGCATTGAAAACAACATAGTAAATCATAATATATTTCCATTTTAAATATATTTAAGTTTTAAAATGGTTTATTTGCATAAAATAAAGTTATATAAGTGATAGACATTGCCAGTAATGAAATAAAAACTTAGACATGAAAAACATTTTTTAACATGACATAACACACTAAAGAAGTAGCATGGATATTTTTATTACTTATAAAATACTACTTTTTAGTTATTTTCACTGGCGCTCCAGTTTATGACCTAAATACATTACTTACAATCAGTATTAAGACCAAATATAATATTAATGTCTAGAAGGAGGTTTACATTAATTAAATAATTCAAATTTATATTAATTTGAAATCAAAGAAAATACTTCATCTTTCCATTGATCTGCCATTTGCACATTTTTTGAAATAGGCTTAAGTGGTCAAAAATCATCATAAAAACAGACCACAAATTACAGATTTTTTTTTTTTTGAGACAAAGTCTCACTTTATTTCCCTCGATAGAGTGCCGTGGCATCACAGCAAATTACAGATTTAAAGATCAGTGTGTTGAAGACAAAAAGAAATTGGGACATTAAAATACAATGCTTAAATTGTGCATTCATATTTTAACTTCAAAAAAAATTCAGTATTGTTTCTGTAAAGGAAGTGATATAACCACATTAGGAAAAACTTGAAATAGGTCATTCTTTTAAAATAGCCTAGGGTAAAAATTCTTTTTAAAGTCAACAGGAAATTCATTAAACATGAATATATACTAAAGGCGGAAGTAAGAACATTAAGTATAAAAATGTAGGAAAAGTTTTTTTAAAGTAGTCTGACCTTCGTTGTGAAGGACAGTTTACTTTTTGCCATTGTTAGTCCTTTTCTGCAAGAAGAGAACATCAAAACTTTGCATTTCAAAGAAAATGTGTCTGAAAACGTTTTTTTTAGATAGTACACAGGATCAAGGTTTTACTATTAACACACTACTGAGTTTTGTAAATTTTAAGTTAAATATTAAAATTTTACTTACTTCTTTATTTGGAACCAAAACTATATACATTTACATATTAGAAGATAAATGTTAAGAGATTACGTGTAAAAAAACTCATCCATGTTTAGACTTTATGATGTATCATCTATTCTGAAAGGTCTCTTTTGTTTTTAACAAAACATGTTTCTCAGAAAACATGTTTAGATGTTCTGTTGCACTGCAGTAGCCCAAATGTTTCTTTTTTAAAAGTAACCAAGGGTCAAACTGCTGAATGAGCTTTTGTTAAGACATAGTAAAGAAAGTCTAGTATCAGGTTACTGATATTTATGTGCATAAATGAAGATATTTCTTCCAAGATGAAGAATTTTTCATCAGCAAATGCTTTCTTTTTCTTTCTTTCATCCCGCGTCCTTGTAACCAAATGCATACATACTGCTAAAGTAAATTCAATATAATTTTACATATGTATAGTGAAAGATCACTATGTTGTCTATGACAATTTTTTTTATTTTGGGGGAATCATTGAGGGTACAAAGAATGAGGATACACTAATTGCATTTGTTAGGTAAAGTCCCTCTTAGAATTGTGTCCCACCCTCAACAGGTGTGCCATGCACCATATTTCCCCATCCCCCTTCTGCTCCCCTCTCCCCGCTCCCTTGTTCCCCTGCCTCCCCCCTTGAATTGATTTGAGTTTTTCTCTTATGAGGGTATGTGTGACAATTTTAATCATTCTTCAAAACACGATATAGGGCGGCACTTATGGCTCAAAGGCGTAGGGCGCCGGCCCCATATGCCCGAGGTGGTGGGTTCAAACCCAGCCCCGGCCAAAAAAAAAAAAGAAAGAAAGAAAAAGAAAAGAAAACACAATATAAACTGGTTCAGGGATAGGTACCTGTTCTTGAAAAATATATGTCAGGAAAATATTATATGAGTTTAGAAATGCAACTAACCCATGGTTCTCTACCAGGGAGGTTTGGCCCCCCCACCCCCTGCCAGAGGACATTTGACAGCAACTGGTTGTGTTTTTGCCCCACAGGAGACATTTGATGACGTCTGCACATTTTTCATTGTCACACCTGGGAACACTGTGCTGGCATGGAGTGGGTAGAGGCCAGGGATGTTAATAAACATCCTACACTGCACAGGACATCTCCCTGGACAACAAAGAGTTACCTGCCCTGAAATGTCAATATTGCCAAGGCTGAGAACACCTGTACTAAACTCATCATCCCCAGACATACTCTGAAATGTTAAGCTGGAAGACAGAAAAGCGTAGGAAGAGGAAAGAAGGCCAGAAGAAAGAGAGGACAAGAAAAAAAAAAAAAAAAAAAAGAAAGCAGAATCAATGAAAGAGGTATCTAAAGCATTCTAGTGAGTATTTACTCTATGGACAATACATGTGGGAACATGGGGCACATTGTAGTAATAACCGCATGCATGCAAAAAGAATGTGAGCAAACTTGGCAAATGTCTATAAAAGAAAAAAAATGCTTATTTTTTTTAAGCCACATTTCTGGCTTTCTAATTAATTAATTTACACAATTATTTTATACTCCCGTGGACATGTTTCCCATTCCCCCGAGGTCTATGCAAAAAAATTCTAGTGTCCCTAGTTGCAATTCACACCAGGTAGTGGTGGTACTAACTATTCGGCTAGAGTTGTCCAACTATAATATAATAACAGAGGCTTTCAGCTGTACGAGTTAATGTCTTTAATAGAGAATAATTTTGATCTCCTCCAACTCAATTGGAAATAATATACATTATGGTTCCCTTTTTTGTAAATCAACATCAAGCTGTGCATTTTAGGAAAGGGTTAGGATGTAGTACTGGAATGGTGCATGCTAAAATCTATGATGAATTATTACCTCTGAGGGACACGGGCATGAGGGCTCATGAAAGTAAACACTCATATTTTGCTCTCTCTGCCTTGTTAGTGCTTGAATCTTTTATAATGAGAAAGCATTCATGTGCAATAACCTTTATTTTTACACAGAATGAATTTTCCTAAGAGCACAAAATACAAAAATTCTGTTATAGCCTATTAACATTTAATATATCTTACTTTATTTAAGATACAAATTGTTTAAAAGTTGCAATAACAGCTTTAATCATAATCCCAAGTGGGAGTTTTCTAGCTAAAGAAATTGTGCAGAATATTTCATAGATTAAACAAATTTAGAAAACAAATATAACCCATAAATTAAATGATAAATTGAGCTACGTTTTCTTATATGATGTTCATTGAAAGAAAAAAAAAACCGAATATCATTGACACACAATTGTTATTACTGGGAATATTACTGTCATTATTTTTATACCTGTCTAAACATTAATCAGCTGATACTGTCAAAGCATTTTTACAAACTTAGAAATTTTCTTACTATTTGTAAAAATTTTATACTCTTCTGAAACGGATGATATTTACAACTTTTATAATACTCAGATTTATTAAAATATCATTATAGCAATAGTCAATCAATGGCTAAAATATACTTTCAAATTTTCTCCATTTTGCTTTATTTAATTCTGAGCAGGAATAACTGCCCTTTGCCAGATTATGATTGATTTTCCTCATTTATTAACACATCACTTTATTGAACACAAAATACATTAGAAGGAAATAAGTTATTCTATCCAACTAAAATTAGGCAAGTATCAAAAGCTTCTCACTCATCAATTAGGATAATTTACAATAAACATCCAAGTGAAATTTTGGCTGGCACAAACATCAGCTTGCCAAGGTGTAAAATAGGAACATTGAAAAACTGGAAATAAAAAGTCTGTGATCATAAAATCAATCTCCTTATGGAGCTATAGTTTTATTCTCAGAAAGACTTTTTTTTTCTATTTAATATCACTGGCTATACATTATACATAGAATAGAACGACACAAGCCCACTAATATATTTAAAAGCATATTTTAAAACATAAATATACATATCTTCATAAAAAACATTGCATGCTTAAGTCATATAGTCACATGATTAGGTATATTATATTGTGATGTATTATAAATAAAACCAGTGTCCCCCACAACTTTCCAAAGAGAGTCATCCCTTAATTTGGCACCAACAAATAAGTCAAAAACATCTGAACTTTATGATTCTCATAGTCTATTACAAGTGGCTTTTCTCAGTATATAAGCATTTTGACAAGTTCCAAATGTGGAGCAATAAACTTGAAATAAGGTAAAGGGATATAAAATAAATCTGTGTAATTACTCCAACAGACAAAAACATGTAACCCAGGTTTTCATTAAGTGATGTAAATTATGTTTCTCTCCAGTTATCACTACTTCTTAGAATTTTCTCCCCAAATCATAAATTAAAATACCAGCTGACTCCTGTGTCAATAATCATTTCACTTCCAGTATATTTTATAAAAATATGTTGTCTATTTCACTTAGCAGAAAATTCCAATTCAATCTGAGAAGAGCCAGGTTTTTGGTACTAAAATCTTCATCTAAGTATAAATATGTATAATCTTAAAAAAAAAAAAAAGCAATTATGTTATTCTTTCATGTAGAATGAGATCAGGAAGTGAGGTGACGGAGGCCAGGTTGTGCCAGGCGATGTAGGTCATGGGGTAGAGTTGCCTTGTTTTCTAATGTCTTTGAGATTAAAACTGATTTTGCTAAGTGCTGGCATATGGGTAATGAGCAGACTAAAGGTCAACACACAGGTGTGGCCCTGCCCCAATTCACAGCTAACATTTGCATCTTGCTATCAGTTCTTCCCAAGGCATGATTTTAAACTAAGCTTTTTGGATGAGGCACATTTTCTCTTAAAGGAAGCTAGATCCTGAATCCCCTGTATCTTAATTTACTCATCAATTACTTGTACGCTTCCTATGCCAGGCGCTGTTCCAAGTTCTGGGTCCCTAGGAATAAACAAATGCTCAGCAATCTCTGCCCTCATGGGGATTCCATTCCTGAGGGCAAGAAATGCAAGAAAGATAAATAATTGCATTATAGAGTATATTAAATGAGTACGACGGAGAACATTAAAGTAGGATCATGTGGGACATAAGACGGTGCTATGACTTTTAAATATGGTGGCAAAGGCAGGCCTCCCTGGGAAGACAATCTCTGAGGAAGAAGAAGCAGGAGGTGAGCGTGAGTCACAGGGACGGGAGGAGAGCAGCACTGGGCAGTGTGTGAATAGTGAGGAAACTATTGAGGGCAAACAGGGACCAAGGGGCCAAACCACGGGGACTTTCCAGGTAACTACTTCTCCTTTATGTGAAATGGGAGCCATTGGAAGGTTCTGATAGAGAAGTGACATAATGTAGAATCTGGGATACTAAAACGGAGAAAATGTGCCCCCGTAAGTGCTGCAATTTTAACCATAAGATCTACAGAAAAGCAAACAAGCCAACACCTTAGTAGATACAAAGTCAAAAAGGTGTGAAAATCCATAGAGAAGCTAGATTAGCTGGAGAGACTAATTCTTTAATTACATAACGACTTTCATGCAGATGTCAGTTTTATCTACATTTGCAAAAACTGAGAAGCAGTTGCAAAAGTTTTTTTCTGCTCCCCACTATTGTATTAGGCATACAATAAAAGGGGATCTATACCTTCTACGCATAGTACTAAATATTAATACAATTTCTTCCTCACAGAAGGTCATATGTCATTGCTCCCCCCGCCTGCCCCATTCCCCTAAGGGGTAACTGCTCTTTCTTTTTATTTTCCACAGTGGCTGTTTACTAATATCCTGCTTCTTCTTGGTAGAGCTTCTTACCTTCACTTGTTTATTCATTTACCGTGACCGCCCGTTATCCATAATTCTGCTTGATGCACTCTTAGTTACTGCAGTCCAAAAATTAAATTAAGGTATTTTGAGAGAGAGTGACCTCATTGACATAACTTTTATTACATTACATTATTGTAATTGTTCTATTTTATTAGGTATCACTAATTTCTTACTGTGCCTAGTTTATAAAGTAAACTTTATCACAGATATGTATGCGTAGGAAAAAAAAACACAGTATAAGTGTGTACAGATTGCGTTCAGTACTACCCAGAGTTTCAGGCATCCACTGGGGGTCTTGGAATGTCTGCTGTGGATAAGGGGGGACCTTTGTTTCACACTCTCTGAACGCAAGGTAGTATGTTAACTACTAGAAAGACAATGATTTAATATAAAAAAAAGAATTCTAAGCAAAGGCACTAGGAAATAGACCTTGATATGTGGAATGAAGACAGAAAAACACCCCAATATTACCAGGGACACTTGATCTGATCACAAAACGGTTACTAAACACCTAAGAGGAAAAGGTGGGCAGCGAGGAAGCCTGGACAAGGGGGTGGTTCAAGTCCTGGGCAGGAGGAAGCAGGATGGGGAGAGATGTTATCATGCTACCCAGAATGGCTTGCAATTTAACACCTACAAATTGTTTATTTCTGTAACTTTCCACGTAATATTTTCAGACTGTGGTTGACCATGGGTAACTGAAACCACTAACAGTGAAACTGAGGGTAAGAGAAGCCTACTGTAAAGTATTTAGGGTACGTAAAGAAGGTTCAGTGCAATGGACAACAGAACACAATGTGATCTATTTGTCCTGCTGAATTAAAGCAAGTTTTACAAAGTTAGGGCTTTTTAATACTAGCCGGTAAAAGCGTAAGTTATGGAGGCAGACTATCTAAATTTTCTGGGCCTTAAATCCCTTTAGTGAAGAAAGTAGATAATAAAAGAGTGTACTTCATAGATTTATTGTGAGGATACAAAATTTAAGATGCAGAAAATGTGCCTGGAACATCTCTGAAACCTGGCAAGCATTCGATAAATAGTTGCTCCTTTAAAGATTGATGCTGAATTGTGACTAATGGTTAGGAGTTTTCAAAAAGCAAACAGGAATTCCAGATAGAGCAAAGAATTTACATAGGTATAAGGTGCTGTATGAACCTCCAGATTTTACTGGAGGAATAATCGTAAGTGCTTCTGGAGCTGGAGAGAGTAGGAGGATAGAGATTATTAAATATGCACGAAACGAAATCATGACAAATAAAGGGGAAAGTATAAAGACACAGGACACTAAGAACATGGAGGATTTTTTCCAACCTAAAGAATAATAATTGTAAAGAAGAAAAAACAACCTTGCACAATAAAAACTTTGATATGTCAAGTTAAAAAATGTTTATTAAATGGCAGCACCATTATATGTAGCTCAAGTAGCTAGGGTGACAGCCACATGCACCGGAGCTGGTGGGTTCAAATCCAGTCCAGGCCTGCCAAACAACAATGACAACTATAACAAAAAATAGCCAGGCATTGTAGCAGGCACCTATAATCCCAGCTACTTGGGAGGCCGAGGCAAGAGAATCGCTTAAGCCCAAGAGTTTGAGGTTGCTGTGAGCAGTGACAGCACAGCACTTTACCGAGGGTGACATAGTGAGATTCTGTCTCAAAAAAAAAAAAAAAAAAGTTTCTTAAATGCAAAGAAATTCCCCTACTATACTACCTCTGCTTTATTTAGGAATTTTTTTGTGAAGAGATTTTTGTCAAACATCAAAGCTTATTTGATTTAGACAGATTGAATAATTGAAGGCTATCCAGTTGGTACCAAGAGCTAGATAGAAAATTTAAGAAAGTCAACAACTAAACATGCACTAAAACGTGACTCTACAGAAAGTTCTGGGTCCACATTCACGCTAGATCTAAGAATGGGGTCTTATCAAATTAATTATGATGATTCTTCTATATGTATTTTGCTTGTTTGTTTTCTTCTTTATGGAAATGTCAAAGAAGGAAAAATTAACAGAATTAGGTATCCTCTGAAGTCCTTTTTTTTTAAAGAAAAAACATAAACAGACATAATAGACAATAGCAAAGTAGGTATACTGTTTTGAAATTATATTGATGGAACTGTCTAAAAAGATCTCGACACAAGTAGAGTTAGCAGTTTATATCAATGCTGTATTTCTCTTTTTATTTTTGCATCAAAATTATCTTGTAAAAAAGTCAGTTTGGCTTAAGAAATGTTTAATAATATTAACTGCATTTAAGTGTACATGTACGAATATAATATATATTACAACGTATATTTATATAAATTATGTATTACATAATGTATATATTATAAATATGTGTTTATGTAATTTATGTTAGGTAATATATATACATTTAGGTCAATATTAGGTATTATATTATATTAATTATGTAGTTATATATTAGGCATTATATATAGATATATAATTTATATATTATACATATGATCCATAACTTTTAATAATTTATAATATATAATGCTTCCACATAAATATATTTGCTTATAAAAATATAACTACATGTTTATAAATACATATGTTTATATTGTTCATTTTAATATAAACACCTAATTATTAGTATAACTTTATAGAAAGTAATTTTCAGCAATCTTGGACAATCCACTTTGTAAAAATTGGTTACATCCACTCACATTTACTTCTGGTATCTCTGCTTCTTTTCAATGACTGATCAAA
The DNA here is from genome assembly GCA_963574655.1 of Perodicticus potto. Classification (NCBI taxonomy): domain Eukaryota; kingdom Metazoa; phylum Chordata; class Mammalia; order Primates; family Lorisidae; genus Perodicticus; species Perodicticus potto. The sequence continues at coordinate 45,618 of CAUYRH010111672.1, forward strand.
TTCAAAATAGTGTCAGAATCAGCAAAGCTAAGCTTAAAACTAAAGTTTAACACCACAGCGCAATTTGGCTACCTTTAAAAATGGCTTCGTGGAAACACACGGCAGAGATATTCTTTGGAAAATCAGTCATAATTTCTGGGGCGTCCTTTAGCTAAGGATCAATGCTAATTCTGTCAAGACTATGACATCTTTATTCAATTTCTGGAATGGAGTTTTGTGGAGATGGAAAGTCACAATCCAAAAATAAACCCAAAGCCCTGGCCAGCTAAGATGAGCAATCCTAGAAATATCTGACAAATATTAGTTGCAATTTTGTTTTTAACTTTGACACTCAATAGTTCTTGTAAACGTTTTTCCAGTCAGTCCTTTGTTCTCTGTCCCTTCTGAAATAATCCTACCTTAGGGCTCCATTATCTCCCCTGTGAGAGTTGTGGATCCTCTGCTGCCTTCTCATTTTCTGGTTCCCTTCAAATAACCATTTTCTCAAGGTTCTGCTGTCTAAGCTACTTTACTGCCTGTGCAGATGTCAGGAGGAGACTCAGAGACACAGCGTATTTCCATAATCAAAATTAGTAGAGGCCGGGCACTTGTGGATGCTAAAGCATGCCACCAGAAAATAGTAACCGAAACAAGGCAGACTTAGGCCTCTAGTGATCATGAACACAGTTGTCAGATTGAAAAACGAACAAAGTGTTGAGCCTGCTGAGTGAGAGCAAAGCCCAGGGGCAGGGCCCATAAGCCGGACGCTCAGGCTTTAGCACATTTTCCCTTCCTTGGGTCTCACACAGTCATCCGCCTGCTTAAAAATCTCGGGCCTCATGATTCCAGCAGAAGCCGCTGATGAATGACTTACGTTTCTCTGATTACTAATTTTCTGTTTAGATGCTATCAGTCCGTAGCACTCCACACTTATCTTTAATAATGACTCTGACATCTTCAATTTAGATCTACAGAATTCCCCTCCTCAAGATCTTCCTGCCCCCATACCAGTGTACACACCTAAATCAACTGTTGTACCTCACAGCACAGTATGTGAAAAGACTTACGTATTTAACACAAACCGGTGTGTGCAACAGTATTCCAACTACAATCAAACAATAAGAAAAATGTCATCAAAACAGCAAGGGAGATTAACTTTTCCTTTTATATTAAACTTCAGTATTCTTAAATGTATTTCAACAGCATGAATTAATTACACCTTACGGAAAAAGTATTGACCCAAAGATGCCAAGACGTTTAATTTTCTCTTACATAATTTTAAGATTGAGTCTCTAATTTTGTTTCATGTCAATATTTTAAATTACAAACTTCTTTCCTCCACATTTATAAAAATAAATTCTCAAAAAGCTGTATCTCCGTTCAAATTATACAATGTCTTAAATTTGTGTTAATTGTGAAAATATAACTTTTTAATGAAGTCATCTCAAAGAGTAAACTAATTTTGCACCCCTCTAAATTTTTATCTTTCGTAAGTCACAAATGACATATTACACTGAAGTGATTCCACTTACATCCATCTATCATTGAAGATAAATTTGTTTTTATAAAATAGTGTATTTGTTAATCAACATTAAAACAACACAAAATTTTACTGTAAAGTTTGAATACTGCAGTACAAAAATGACACTTTACATAATAACAGTAGCTGCCATTTATTGTCCACCTACAAAATCCCACTATGTGGCCACTGTGCTCCATGGATCAGTCATATTTTCAATCTTCTCAAGAACCTTGCATGCAGTAATTGTCTGTGCCGCCTGACAGGTTAAGAAAGAGAAACAGTATGCAATTAATTTGCTTGCTACAGAGCACCCTGTGCTTTTCTAAATGGCAAATCCTATCTCTACAAAAGTCAAAGCTCGAGATATTTGCAGTACAACCTGATGCTTTTTACTGCTATGCAGAAACATAATGAATATTGATAAACACGTGTTCCAGGTGTGGAATACTCTAAAATGTAAAGCACTAATTTCATAGTACATAATACAAAAAAGTAGGCTCTTAACACAAAACTAGGACAAAAACACACCTTTGTAATAAAGTCTCATTCCCATCCCCAAATGAACCCAATGTATTTTTCGGTGTTATGGACTGAATTGTGTCCCACCAGCTCTAACCCTCCAATGCAGTGGTATTTGGATATGGGGCCTTTGGAGATAATTAAGTTTGGATGAGGTTTTTTTTTTTTTTTTATTTTTTTAGGGTAGGGTCCTTATGATGATATATGATGAGATTACCGTCCCTCTAAATAGAGACATCAAAGAGCTTGCTTGCTTTCTGTCTCTCTCTTTCTGTCTCTCTCTCTTCTCCTCCAGCTCCCAACACTTGCCCTGCCATGTGGTGGACACAGGCGGAAGGCAGCACAGCCAGGAAGAGAGCCCTCACAGAACCTGAATGAGCTGGCACCCTGACCCCAAACTTCCTGCCTCCAGAGCTATGAAGAAAAAAATCCCTTCTGTTGTTTAAGCCACCAGTCTGTGGCATTTTTCTATAACAGCATGAGCTTACAAAGATACTGAGGTACCCAAAGAAGGAACTCATTGGGTGGCTATAAGCCAGTTGGTCAGCTGTGATCATGATGCCAAGTCCATTGTGTTCCTTTCTGCTCTGCCTCCCACATGCTCATGTCCACAACTCAGCAAACCATTTAAAAGGAAATTCATGAGAATTCTAAGATCCAATCCAAGCATGTCATACCTCCATGCTCCCAAACCTACCCATCTTTGTGGTACCTATTCTCATTACCCTAATACAAGTTTTCATATTTATAGGTAAAGAATGACAGCTCTAGTAATGGCACTCTGACAAACGAGCAACCTTCAGGGGCAGAGGGAAACCAGAGGAGCGAAAAACAAGTGCTTCCAATGTGGTCAGACTGGCCACTCCAGAGAAGACTGCCCCCAGCAATACCACTG
>CAUYRH010111673.1:0-33491 GCA_963574655.1 Perodicticus potto
CCACCAAACAATAATGACGGCTGCAACTAAAAAAATAGCTGGGCGTTGTGGCAGGCGCCTGTAGTCCCAGCTACTTGGGAGGCGGAGGCAAGAGACTCACTTGAGCCCAGGAATTGGAGGTTGCTGTGAGCTGTGATGCTACGGCACTCTATCCAGGGTGACAGCTTGAGGCTCTGCCTCAAAAAAAAATAAAAATAAAATAAAATTGGGAGTTTAAAAAATTACTTTAACTTCGGTTCGGCGCCTGTGGCTCAAGCGGCTAAGGCGCCAGCCACGTGCACCTGAGCTAGTGGGTTCGAATCCAGCCTGGGCCCGCAAACAACGACGGCTGCAACCAAAAATTGCCGGGTCTTGTGGCGGGCACCTGTAGTCCCAGCTACTTGGGAGGCGGAGGCAGGAGAAGCCCTTGAGCCCAGGAGTTTGAGGTTGCTATGAGCTGTGATGCCACAGCACTCTACCCAGGGTGACAGCTTGAGGCTCTGTCTCAAAAAAAAAAAAAAAGAAAAAAAAATTTACTTTAACTTAAAAATAATGTTTGTTATACATATTGGGGTGTTATTTCAGTGTAGGCTGTAACAGACCTAATCACTGTTAAGAATCACTTTTTAAAACATCTCACAAGTTTACTCAAAGCGTTTGTTTTGAGGGACCAAGTCTGAGGGACAAAGGCACTTCATTTGTTATTTTTCATGGGAACGCCTCTTCCCCACCTTGAATTGAAAAATATCTAAAGTAATAAATAAACCCTTCTGAGCTGAGCACCATGGCTCACACATATAATCCTAGCACTCTGGGAGTTTGAGACTAGCCAGAGCAAGAACAAGATTCCTTTCTCCACTAAAAATACAAAATTAGCCAGGTGCGGTGATGTGTCTATAATCCCAACTATTGGTGAGGCTGAGGCAAGGGAATTGCTTGAGGCCCAGGGGTTTGAGGTTGCAGCAAGCTGGGCTGAGGCCATGACACTGTAGCTCTAGGTGACAGAGCATGACTGAAAAAAAGAAATAGCACTCTAGAAGATAAAATTAGTTTTCAAATTCAGAAATAAGAAGGCCCTTACTCAGACTTTTTTAAAGCTCAGAATTATCCCTTAAATCACTAGTTTCTTGAATGATTACTTAAATTCTAGGGACATGACAGGAAATCTTTGCTGGCTTTTAGAAAACATCACAGAGAACATTTAATTTAATAAACTTGATCAGTTGCATCCTTTGTTCTAATATTAGCCATTAAAATAATACCTCTTCAGCTCTCTATCAAGCATTTTGATGAGAGACTTTTTCCCTTCAGTGCTTCTGATTCCTTTGTGTAGTGACAAGGTCTCACTTCTGACTTGTTAAATGTCAGTGTTGGGAAGGAGGACTTTTCTTGCGTGATAGTATTGCTCTCTTACCACCAGTATCTTTTGCATTGTTAACTGTGGGACCTCTCTTCATAAATTTATATAATTGGGGGCTGTAGATTCTGTTTCTACTTGCCCACGTCTATCTTACCTGAACTTGTAACTGAAAAATTAGTGAAGGGTATTTAAAGGTGACAGACAGTACAATCTTTCTGATTGTACTTCTGTCTGATTTCTTTGTTCTTGTTTTTTCGAGACAGAGTCTCAAGCTGTCATCCTGGGTTGAGTGCTCACAACCTCTAACTCTTGGGCCCAAGTAAGCCTTTTCCCTCAGTTTTTCTAATTTTAGTAAAGACAGGGTCTCGCTCTTGCTGAGGATGGTCTCGAACTTGTGAGCTCAGGCAGTCCACCCCCTTGGCCTCCCAGAGTGCTAGGGATTATAGGCATGAGCTACTGTGCCTGGCCTACATTCTGATTTTTTTTTTTTTTTTTTTTGAGACAGAGTCTCACTATGTCGCCCTCAGTAGAATGTCCTGGCATCACGCTCACAGCATCCTCAAACTCTGGACTTAAGTGATTCTTTTGCCTCAGCCTCGCAAGCAGCTGGGACTACAGGCACCCACCACATCACCCACCTATTTTTTCGTTGCAGTTATTATTTAGCAGGCCCAGGCCAGGCTTGAACCCTCCAGCTTGGTGTAGGTGGCCAATGCCCTACTCATTGAGCTAGGCGCCAAGCCCATTCTGGTTTTTAGATACTACCTGCACCAGAACAGGACTTAGAATCAGAAAATGAGGCATTAGTTACATGTCCCTGTGGACAATATGATCAGTTTTATGTTTTATAATTCTTGAGATGATTTTTAGAGTTTTAACTTGAATTTCTCTTAATTGATAATTAATTTCAAATGTACTCTTCTTAAAGTTTTCAAACCAGAAGAATTACGACAGGCACTGATGCCAACATTGGAGGCACTTTATCGCCAAGACCCAGAATCCCTTCCTTTTCGTCAACCTGTAGACCCTCACTTTCTAGGAATCCCGGTAAGTATGTGATGGTACTTCTGATTTTTTGTTTTTAATTTGCTATAGCCTAATTGTGAGATAATGCAAATCATCCATTTAATGTGTACAATTCAGTAGTTTTTAGTATATTCAGAATTGTCCAACCATGACCACAGTTTTGATTTCATTTTCATTATTACAAAAGAGAAACCTTATATCCATTAATGGTCGCTCATCTTTTCCTCCCATTGTACTTCAGTTGTAGGCAGTTACCAGTCTGCCTTCTGTCTCTGGATTTGTTTATTCTGAAATTTCATTAAATGGAAACATGACAATAAGTGATTCTTTGTGACTTTTTTTGGTGGTTGTTGTTGTTGGTTTGGTTGGGGTGTGTTTTGTTTTATGTGTTTTTTTTTTTTGTTTTGTTTTGTTTTGTTTTGTTTGTTTTGAGACTCCACCCTACATTTGTTTTGAGGGTGCTGTGGCATAACTCAAAGCAACCTCAGTCTCTTGGACTCAAGAGATCATCTTGCCTCAGCCTCCCAAGTAGCTGGGACTACAGGTGCCTGTCAGATCGCTCAGCTAGTTTTCCTGTTTTTAGTAGAAATGGGGTCTTCTTGCTTAGGCTAGTCTCAAACTCCTTGAGCTCCAACAATCCACCTGCCTCAGCCTCCCAGAGTGCCAGGATTACAGGAATGAGCCACCATACCCGGCCACTTTGTGACTGGTTTCTTTCACTGTAGCAGAATGTTTATAATTTGTTTATAATCATGTTGTGGCATGAATCAATACTGTATTCCTTTTTATGGCTGAATAATATTCCATTATTTAGATATATCACTTTTCTTTACCCATTCATATATACTTGAGTTTTTTTGGTTATTAATACACTACTATTGTGAATGCTGGTATATAAGTTTTTGTGGGGTTATATGTTTTTGTTTCTCCTTAGTATACACTTACCAGTGGAATTGCTAGATTATATGGTTTATTATTTGAAGAGCAGTAGATCATGACAGAAAGATGTACCCGGTAGCTTCGTCTTTAAAGTTGCCTTTCTACCCCAAGCTGCTGGCAGACTTTATTTGCGGGTCTTAAACTATTATTGGATGAGAGCAAAAATCCCATAGGAATTTATTTTTCCTGTATTTGTCTGTGGTCTTAGATGTAACACTGAAGTTTTCTGGGATAAGTTTCCTCATTTGTAGACCCTTTCTGATATTAAAATTTTAAGTCTCTTTGACTTTACTGATCTCTCGTAACACTGGCAAAGCATCTATAAACCTGCTTTCTGGGAAGAGTACAAGTAGCTGCTCTCTGTTTTCTCAGCCCTCTGAGCAGCTTAATATCTTTGTAGACTAATGATTTAAAGAGATGATGGACATCAGTCAGCTTTAGGAATAAAAATAGGTCAAAAATTCAACATTACTTCGAAAATGAATGATAATAGGAAGATAATCCATCTGCCGTAAGTATATTGAGACTTCGGCGATGTTGTTTAGTGTCACTAATCCTTCTAGGATTATTTTGATATTGTGAAGAGCCCCATGGATCTTTCTACCATCAAGAGGAAGTTAGACACCGGACAGTATCAGGAGCCCTGGCAGTACGTGGATGACATTTGGCTTATGTTCAACAATGCCTGGTTATATAATCGGAAAACATCGCGGGTGTACAAATACTGTTCCAAGCTATCTGAGGTCTTTGAACAAGAAATTGATCCAGTCATGCAAAGTCTTGGATATTGTTGTGGCAGAAAGGTAAGAAATGATTTTCATGCTTGCTTTGCTTTCTTACAATACCTAAAATATACTGCTGACTAGCATAAGAGAATGTCCTGTTTTGGATATTAACATGACCTTTTTCTTAATGCATTGTTTCAGCTTACTTGCACGTACCACAGTAACATCTGTTCATAGGGAATTGGCTTTTTGTAAAGAATTTTTTCTTTGCACACACCTGAACTTATGGAAAACTTGACTAGTTAGAATAACGAATCATTAGACGCCAAGCTCATGGATTTGGGGCTTTATGATGATCACCTGTGGGTGCACATTACTTAGCATTTACTAGTTTTGTGTACATACCAATTTGGTTTTTTTGTTTTTTTTTTTTTTGTTTTTTGAGAGAGTCTCACTATGTCACCCTCGGTAGAGTGCTTTGGTATCATAGCTCACAGCAACCTCAAACTCTTGGGCTTAAGCGATTCTGTTTCCTCAGCCTCCCAAATAGCTGGGACTATAGGCGCCCGCCACAATGCCTGGCTAATTTTTTGGTTGTAGTTGTCATTGTTGTTTGGCAGGCTCAGGCTGGGTGTATGTGGCTGGCATCCTAGCTGCTAAGCCCCAATTTGCAATCTTTTTTTTTTTTTTTTTTTTCTTTTGAGACAGAGCCTCAAGCTGTTGCCCTGGGTAGAGTGCCGTGGCATCACAGCTCACAGCACCTCCAACTGCTGGGCTCCAGTGATTCTCATGCCTCCGCCTCCTGTAGCTGGGACTACAGGCACCTGCTACAATGCCCGGCCATTTTTTGGTTGCAGCCGTCATTGTTGTTTGGTGGGCCCAAGCTAGATTTGAACCCGCCATCTCAGGTGTGTGTGACTGGTATCTTAGCCGCTTGAGTCACAGGCACCGAGCCCCAATTCACATTCTTTAGGTCCACATGTCCTATTGGGTTCTTTGATAAAGTGATAAAAGAATATAACTGCTAAGCCTACCTCTAGGTGACAACAGTGGAGTAAACTTAGAATTTTTTTTTGAAACTGAAATAGCCCATTTTGATTAACATAAATAAGAACTAAGATATCACTGACTTTATTCATGCTTTGCCAGTGTGACTGTACTAGCTTGTCCTTGATGCCTCTGTCCTAACAAATTGTTTCTTTTGCAGTTGGAGTTCTCTCCACAGACACTGTGTTGTTATGGCAAACAGTTATGCACAATCCCTCGTGATGCCACTTATTACAGTTACCAGAACAGGTAAGTTCCACAGCGTATGGACCATGGCTGTGTGTCTACGTTTCCAGGGAGTGCATGAAGATAGTCCAGCACATGCACAGTCACGGTTCCTGTGTAACTTGCTTAGAAACAGCTGTACAGCACAAGGTCTATGCTTGGCCTTTTGCCTTTGTTTGCAGAATTATAAAAGTCTGTTGGCAAAGGGCGGTGCCTGTGGCTCATCGAGTAGGGCCCCGGCCCCATATACTGAAGGTGGCGGGTTCAAACCCGGCCTCAGCTGAACTGCAAAATAGAAAAGTAGCCAGGCGTCATGGCGGATGCCTGTAGTCCCAGCTACTCGGGAGGCTGAGGCCAGAGAATAGCCTAAGCCCAGGAGTTAGAGGTTGCTGTGAGCTGTGTGACGCCACAACACTCCACCCAAGGCGATAAAGTGAGATGCTGTCTCTACCAAAAAAAAAAAAAAAAAAATTCTATAGCAAAATTAGCATTGCCTCAGTTGTCTGGGGTCTTAATTTTATTAGGGAGAAGCCCAAGCCCACGGCCTTGAAAAGTTGAGCCACTTTGTGAGTTAGTGTTATAGATAAGACTATATCCCAGGTCCTACTTTTTCTACTGGGCTTTTAGTGTTCACAGACGAAGCAAAACTGAGGAGATTAAACTCCTCCCCAAAATATTTAAGGTAGTGTCTTTTAGATTGCTTTTTAGAAACGTTTTCTTTTGAGTGTGTGGACTATCCCTAAATTATGATTCTTGAAATATGTGAAAAGAGGATTCCATAATATTTGCTTTTTCTCTAATAAATTAAAAGGACAAGTTTCCAAATAAGTCTGCATCTGAAGACTTGCATGTGACAGTACCTAATAAACCAGGTACTTCTGCCCTTTTTTTTTTTTTGAGACAGAGTTCTCACTTTGTTGCCCTTGTAGAGTGCTGTGGTGTCATAGTTCACAGCAACCTCAGATTCTTGGCCTCAAGTGATTCTCTTGTCTATCAGCCTCCTGCATACCTGGAACTACAGGCACCCACCAAAATGCCCAGCTATTTCTGGTGATAGGGTCATGCTATTGCTCAGACTGGTCTCAAACCTGTGGACTCAGGCAGTCCACCCTCCTTGGCCTCCCAGAGTAATCTGGGATTACAGATGTAAGCCACCTCGCCCAGCCTATTCTGCATTTTTTTCTTGTGCCCCACCTATCCGCTTTGCTAATCTGTCTTAACCATTTGTCTCCTGTTTTCTGGCATTTGGGCCTCTGACATAGAACTAACAAGGCTGGGCAGTTCATTTATTCCCTTAACTTGTTTGATAATACCAAGCCTAGGTTATTGGTTATTGGTGAACTTGTGTTGTACAGATGTGTTTCTAGCTTTGAAAAAGTCACTTAAACTTTTTGTTTCATTTACAAAAAGTTATGTGCACTCCTTAGGCTTTGTAGGCTTAATGTTTTGGTTTTACAAAACAGTGAGTAAACAGTGAGTAAAACTCCATTATTTGACTCTTTTAAAGTAGGAAAAGTGGGACTCAAGTTGTTATAAGCACTTTACACTTCAAAAAGCAAGTAACAACTGACATGAATCTTTTCTTGTTACAACCTCAACATTTGTACCATTTTTGGATTTTTAACAGCTTTCTACAGTATTTGTTTATTCATCTTTATACCCAGACATGTTTAATCATTTTCCTGGACACACTACTGCCTTTGAAATGTGTCGGCTTGATGGCTATAAGTAGTGTTAGATTGTACAGGCTGTTCAGTGAGAAATTTTTCTATACTCATGGCTTCTTTGAGATCAAAAAGAAATTTTAAACTTTTCAATCCCCAGTTGTTTTTAAGATTATTGTTTCCTGCTCTTCTATCCATAGTGGATTTTTTTTTTCTTTGCAAGTGGGAAGAAGTATGATTGTTATGTTTATGTAATGGTGGGAGTAGCGGTTCTCTCCTTGGTATATTTATTCTCCTTCTTCCTTTTGGTTATTTATATCAAATAGCATTAATTACTGAAATGAAAGGGTGTGGGTCTGTGTAAGTGAAACTTTTGTTTTTATTTGCTATAATCATTTGCTGCTTGTGATCCCATTTGAGATATTAATGCTAATCTGTGCTTTGCCTTGGCTTTCTGCTTTGTGTTGTTCTGTCTTGCTTTTATGTTTTTTGTTGTCCTGCAATCCCTCATTTCTTCGTTTGTTTTGTGTTTTTTTTTTTTCTCCCTCATGCTTGTCGTTGTCTGCACTTGGCTTTGATTGCAAAAACAAAACAAAACAAAACAAAAACAAAAAAACCAAACTGTGGGGCCCATAAATCTGCATCATTGAATGTCCTTGTCGCCGTTGATGACCTGCTCTCTGCTCCCGTCCCCCTCCTTGGCCTGCTGTGATTGGTGGCTTCGTTGCTTGGCTTGGGCTGTGTTGTGTGAACGGAGCAGTTCACCCCAGTATGGCCTTCTTGCCGACAGGTATCATTTCTGTGAGAAGTGTTTCAATGAGATCCAAGGGGAGAGCGTTTCTCTGGGGGATGACCCTTCCCAGCCTCAGACGTAAGTAGCTGCATTGTATTGAAAAGTATGATGTTATTTGTGTTTGTTGTTATGATTGTACTCAGGCTTCTTTCTAAATGGTCTCGAGGTATATTATCCATTATGGTAGCCGTTACCCTCAGATGTCTGTTTAAATACAGGTAAAGGTAAAGAAAATTAAAAGTTGTTTCTCAGTTCTACCACTCACATTTCAAGTATTCAGTAGCCATCTGTGGCTTTTGGTCAGCACAGAGAATGTATTCATCATAGCAGAAAATACTCTTACTCAGCCCTTACCTTAGATGTATTGAAAGTATTTATTCTGTAAAGAAACTATCAAGCCAAGAGCAGTGGTTCACACCTGAAATTGTGAGGCAGAGGCTATAAAGGAGCCCTTGAGGCCAGGAGTTTGATCAGCCTGGGCAACATAGCAAGACTTCATCTATACAAAAAATTTAAAAATTAGTGGCATGTGCCTACAGTCCCGATTATTCAGAGGGCTGAGTCAGATCCCTGGAGCCCAGGAGTTCTTGGCTAAAGGGAGTTACGATCAGGCCACTACACTCTACTAGGTGGTAGAGCAAGACTCTGTCTCTAAAAATAATAATAAAAGAATAATTTAAAATATAATAAACGGTTTTTCTTCTAAAAATTGAAAGGTTAGTAATGCAAGACCACTTCATTGTTTTGAGTTTGAGGAGAATTGAAGCAATAATGATAATTGAACTTAGACCCTTCTCTTGTAGTTTGTTAACAGAAGAGCTAAATTTCTATACTAGTAAATAAAATCTAACAACATGTAGAGATTTAAGAGACTTGTATGGGCTTTGCCCTCTCACAAACTCAACATAGAGCCTAAATGGCCTAATAGTAGTAGTATAGTCACACATTGTAATTTAAATTTAGACTGTTGAATTAAGAAGGAAGAACTGTTGGATGTAATTTTAGTATTCTTGCAGGTTCATATTTACCTATAGTAAATGAAGGCTGTTCAGAACATTCCACAAAACTATGGAGTTGTCATGTTACAAGTAAAAAAATGTCTGTGCCTCTCAGGAAAACTGGTTAATTTATACAAATTGAGTTGTCAAGTTGTACTTTCCCCTTTCGGTCACTATGGAAATACAATGTGGGATGGTACTTGCTTAGGAGAATAGAAACTAGGAGTTCTTGAGCAGTGAGATATTGTGATCCTTTCGAAACCGAGGAGGTTAACTCTAGTATAGGTTTCCCTGATCCAGGAGCAGATGTCAGCCTTACCTTTAGTGTTCTGGGGTGACATACCAAGTGTATATCTTAGAGCTATACATTCCTGATTCTGAAGAGTGTAGAAATCCCCTCTTGATGCTGTGGGTCTTTAAGTCAGCCTGAGAGTCTGCATTACTAGTCAGCTCCCAGGTCCTCTTTTGGTGTACTTGGTCTTCAGATCTACTTTGACTAGTAAGCCCTGAGGCCATTCAGGAAAATGCCATTAACATGGATGAACGACTTTCCAGAGCAATGTTTTTTCAACCTTTTTAATCTCACAGCACACTTGAAACTATAGTTAAACTTCCGCAGCACACTTAAATTATGTTGATTAAAAAAGAGAGAATATACTTACTGTACTTTGAAATTCTTTTGAAAATAATTAATGATCAAAATTTCCATGGCACACCAGTTAAAAATCACTGCTCTAGACAACAACTATTGTATGGAACAGTTTTACATGTGGAGACGGCCTCTTTGAACTTCTGGCCTCAAGTGATCTCCCACCTCAGCCTCCCAAAGTGCTAGGTTTACAGGCATGAGCCACCATACCTGACCTCAGAGATGGTACTCACTTTTATAAGGAGGAATAACGATAGTGATAATTGAGATCCCTAACTTTGACTTTAGGATACACAATGTTAAGACTTTTAGATTCCTTATGTATTGAAGCTATGACAGTGTGGTATGTTAGATTTCAGGATGGGAAGCTATGTGACATTTTAAAATTTTGTCTTTCAAAATTGCCCTGAAAAATGTATTAATTAATGTTGAGATTTTCTTTTTTTTTTTTTTTTGAGACAGAGCCTCAAGCTGTCACCCTGGATAGAGTGCAATGGCATCACCGCTCACAGCAACCTCTAATTCCTGGGCTCAAGCGAGTCTCCTGCCTCTGCCTCCCAAGTAGCTGGGACTGCAGGCACCCGCCACAACACCTGGCCATTTTTTGGTTGCAGCCGTCATTGTTTGACAGGTCCGGGCTGGCGCCTTAGCCTACTGAGCCACAGGCGCCTAGCCAATGTTGAGATTTTCTTGACTGAGCATAGTGGCGTGTACCTGTAGTCCTAGCTACTTTGGAGGCTGAGCCCAAGCTTTTGAGGCTTCAGTGAGCTATGATGATGTTACTACATTTCCACCTGGGTGACAGAGGGAGATCCTGTTTTTTGTTTTGGTTTTGTTTTTTTTTTTTTGAGACACAGTCTCACTGTGTCGCCCTCAGTAGAGTGCTCTGGCGTCAGGCAGCTCACAGCAACCTAAACTCTTGGACTTAAGCAATTCTCTTGCCTCAGGCACCCAAGTAGCTGGGACTACAGATGCCTGCCACAACAACCAGCTATTTTTTGCTTCTAGTTGTCATTGTTGTTTGACAGGCCTGGGCTGGATTCAAACTTGCCGGCTCCACTATACGTGGCTGGCACCCTAGCTGCTGAACTACAGGCTCCGAGTCTAAAAAAATTTTTTTAACTAAAAAAGTATTGATATTAGCTTGACCAGAAAGTTCTCCTGAAAAAGTATTCTTAAATAGCTGAGTATAGTGGCTCATGTCTGTAATCTTAGCATTTTGGAAGGTAGAAGCTAGAGGATCGCTTGAAGCCAAGAACTGAATACAAGCCTGGGCAACATAGTGAGACTCTGTGACTCTACAAAAAGCAAACAAAAAAATTAGCCAGGTGTGTTGACTCGGCACCCGTAGCTCTGTGATTAAGGTGCTGGCCACATAACTGTGGCTGGCAGGTTCGAAGCCGGCCCAGGACTGCTAGACAACAATCACAACTACAAAAAAAAAAAAAAATAGCCAGGTGCTGTGGCGGGCACCTGTATTCCCAGCTACTTGGGAGACTGAGGCAAGAGAATCGCTTAAGCCCCTAAGTTTTAGGTTGCTGTGAGCTGTGACGCCACCACACTCTACTCAAGGCGACAGCTTGAGAGACTGTCTCAAAGAAAAAAGAAAAGAAAAGAAAATTAGCCAGATGTGGTGGCAGATGCCTGTAGCTTAACTGAACATTGTAGTGCTAGCTACTTGGGAGGCTGAGGCAGGAGGATCACCTGAGCCAAGGAGTGTGGAGACTGAAGTGAGCTATGATTACACCCTACATTCTAGCTTAGGCAACTAAGAAAGACCTCCCCCAACACCCCACCCCAAGGTATTCTTAAAAAGTTATTTACTTCCCCTTAAACACACACAGCCTATCCTTTGTAGCTTAGTCTTGGAACATTATTAAGGTATAACTAATACTGACAGTAGTGGGCAGTATTTAAAAGAAAAAGAAGAAAAAGCTAATGTTGCTAGTTCTTCCTTTGTTCCTAATTTCCTATAAGGGGAAATTTATTAAATCCTATAGAACATTCCCTTACATAAACATACGTTTTCATGAGTCAGGAATGTAACTATTAAATGTATAATCTTAGCGGATCTAAATTATCTGTTTTTAGTGTAAGATTTGTTGTACCCTTTGGTTAGAACAGCGGTCAGTGCTCATTTTTATAACTTTTCTCATTATATCTCTCTTCTCTTTAGTACAATAAATAAAGAACAATTTTCCAAGAGAAAAAATGACACACTGGATCCAGAACTGTAAGTAGTTCCCCTCAAAAACTTGGCACATTTAGCCTTTTTTTTTTTTTTTTTTGAGGCAGAGTGTCAACTTGTCCTCAGTAGAGAGCTATGGCGTCACACCTCACAGCAACTTTCAACTCTTGGGCTTAGGTGATTCTCTTGCCTCAGCCTCCCGAGTAGCTGGGACTTACAGGTGCCCACCACAATGCCTGGCTATTTTCTGTTGCAGTTTGGCCAGGGCCTGTTTCGAACCCACCACCCCTCGTATATGGGGCCGGTGCCCTAACCACTGAGTGGCAGGCACCACCCTAGACTTTTTTTTTCTTTTCATTCTTTTGGTTTCCATGACCAGTTAGGTGATTGTGTGTGATCTTGGGCTCAGTCTACATAACATACATCCAACATAGGTAGTAAAAATGTATTGAAGTACTAAGGGGTTAGTCTACATTACAGTTAGTATTTGTTTACATTTCACCGAATTGAGTTAATGCTTTGGTGTATAGTCTGCTCGATGCTGTGAATTCTATCCCTGTTACCTTTGGCGTTTTCAGTTCATAATTCATAATCCCCTAGTTTGTGGTGGGACCTTTCAGAGCATGCAGCACTGAGATGCATATTTTCTAGGCATTCCCAAAATGGGGTAGTATCAGACTAATTTGGAAGTTTCAACACCCAGTGATCTTTCCCTTCTATTGTCACATTTATTTACTGAACTTAATGATTTTTGAAATTTGCTCTACCTTTTATAGTAAGGAGCTATTTAAAAATAAACACATCGCTACAGCTTTCTTTTTTTTTTTCCAGTTTTTGGCCGGGGCTGGGTTTGAACCCACCACCTCTGGCATATGGGGCTGGCGCCTTACTCCTTTGAGCCACAGGCGCCTACCCAGAGCTATCTTTCAATTATTCAGACATGACATTGGCTCTCTTTTGAATTATCAGAGATCCTAGGAAATGTGGAAGTTTTCATTTGGTTAAGGTTTTGGGATTAATCTCAGAATTGGCTCTTCATCTCCAGGTTTGTTGAATGCATAGAATGTGGAAGAAAGATGCATCAGATCTGTGTACTTCATCATGAGATCATCTGGCCAACTGGGTAAGCCTTATTTTAATACTTTTCTCTGGAAATGGTCTTCTTCATGAATATTAATAAATTTTTTCTTCTTTTCAATGTCTGTATATCTTCAAAGTTACCATCTTTAAAAATTTTTCCTTAGATTAGGAAAAGATAATTACAATACAATTTTTTTTTTTTCCTTTTAGAGACAGAGTTTTTTGCCCTCAGTAGAGTGCTGTGGCGTCAAAGCTCACAGCAACCCCTAGCTCTTGGGCTTAGGTGATTCTCTTACCCCAGCCTCCCAAGTAGCTGGGACTACAGGCACCCACCACAACCCCTCGCTATTGTTTTTTTGCAGTTTGGTTGGGGCCAGGTTCAAACCTGCCACCCTCAGTATATGGGGCCAGCACCCTACTCACTGAGCTACAGGCGCCACCCTACAATACAGTTTTAATACATTAAATAGCCTAGAATCCAAAAATAAAAATAGATTTTTCTGTTACTTGTATACTTTATATCCATATAATTATATTTGATTTTGCTAGGGGTTATGGTTATTATACATTAAAAGTAAATGCTTTGATAAGGTATTTGGAAACTAGAAAATGTTAGATATAGTCGATTTTGCCAGATTGAGTGTTATGTTGTGGTAGGAAAATTAGAAGGTATGGATACTAGGGGGCATCCCCCTCTGTCCCTACCTGACAAAAGTCACACTAGGAATGGAGCACTATGTGATGACCCATGTGTCAGATTTAAATCTCTGTTGGTGATCATGGTAATGATACATCACGCAGCTATAGTTAAAAAGTATAATTGACCATTGAGTGTCAGGCCACTTCTCCGTTTCCCAAGAAGGAGGCTGATCCTAGTTCTGTTCCAAAGGAAGAGGGGATCTGGGCATCAAATGCCTGTCTCTCATTTATATGAGGGTACAAACAGATTTCATTGTTTGCATTTGTTAGGTAAAGTCCAAGTTGTAGTTGAGCCATTCACTCAGAAGGTGTACCATATACCCTTACTTTGTGCCTGTTAGGTGACTGATTCCTCTCCCCTCTACTTAAATTTGTGTTTTTCTCTTGTGTGGCTGTGTGTAGTTGTTCTACTGGTTTCATATTGGTTGAGTACGTTGGATACTTGCTTTCCCATTCTTACCATAATAAAGGAGAATGTTCTTCGACTCCATCTAGGTCAATAAAAAAGATGTAAAGACTCCATCTTTTTGTGACTGAATAGTATTCCATGACATACATATAACAGTTTTGTTCGTTTGTTTTAGAGACAGCGTCTCACTGTATCGCCCTTGGTAGAGTGCTGTGGTGTCACAACTTACAGCAACCTCAAACTCCTGGGCTTAGGCGATTCTCTTGTCTCAGCCTCCTGAGTAGCTGGGACTACAGGTGCCCACTACAACGCTCAGCTATTTTTTGTTGCAGTTTGGCCGGGGCTGGGTTCAAACCTGCCACTCTCGGTATATAGGGCCAGTGCCCTACCAGCTGAGCCACAGGCACCGCCTTATAACACAGTTTATTAATCTCTTGATGCATTGATCAGCACTTGGGTTGTTTCCACATCCTTAGAATTGTGAATTGACCTGCTATAAACATTTGAGTACAAATATCCTTGTGGTAAAAAAATTTTTTTTTCTGGTAAGAGACCTGTAATGAGATTGTGAGATCAACTGGAAGGTCTATTTTTTAGTTCGTTGAGAATTCTCCATACTTCTTTCTAAAAAGGCTATACTAGTGTGCAGTCCAACTAGCAGTACATAAGTGTTCCTGTCTCTCCACACCCATGGCAGCATCTGCAGCTTTGGGACCTTGTGATGTGGGCCATTCTAAGTAGGGTTATGTGATAAAAGTGGTTTTGATTTGCATTTCTGTGATTAGGGATGATGAGTATTTTTTCTTGTGTGTTGGCCATTCTTTTGTCCTCTTGGGGAAAGGTTCTGTTCATATCTCTGGCCCAGTGATTAATGGGATTGTTTGTTCTTACTGCTTAAGTTCTTTTTTTTTTGACAGAGCCTTAAGCTGTCACTTTAGATAGAGTGATGTGGCATCACAGCTCACAACAACCTCCAATTCCTAGGCTCAAGCTAGTCTCCTGCCTCTGCCTCCCAAGTAGCTGGGACTACAGGTGCCTGCCACAACGCCTGGCCATTTTTTGGTCGCAGCTGTCATTGTTGTTTGGCGGGCCCAGGCTAGATTTGAACCCACCAGCTCAGGTGTACGTGGCTGGCGCCTTAGCCCGTTGAGCCACAGGCGCCGAGCTTGCTTAAGTTCTTTATAGTATTTTGTAATTTATTTTGACCCACTTAATTATTTAAATGTTCAGGAACATTTATGTGGTCTTAAGTTTTTGCAAGTGAGGCCGGGCACACCTGTAATCTTAGTACTCTGAGAGGCCAAGGTGGGCAGATTGCCTGAGCTCACAGATTTAAGACCAGCCTGAGCCAAAGCAAGACCTTATCTCTAAAAATAGCCCAGCATTATGGTGGGCACCTATAGTCCCAGCTACTCGAAAGGCTGAGGCAAGTGAATCTCTTGAGCCCAAGAGTTTGAGGTTGCTGTAAACTGTGATGCCACGCATTTTACCAAGGACAAAAAAGTGAGACTCTCTCAAAAAAAAAAAGAAAGAAAGAAGGGTGGCACCTGTAGCTCAGTGGGTAGGGTGCCGGCCCCATATACCGAGGGTGGAGGATTCAAACCTAGCCCTGGCCAAACCGCAACAAAAAATAGCCAGGCATTGTGGGCAGCCGCCTGTAGTCCCAGCTACTCGGGAGGCTGAAGCAAAGGAATCGCCTAAGCCCAGGAGTTGGAGGTTGCTGTGAGCTGTGATGCTACAGCACTCCGCTGAGGGCGAGAAAATGAGACTCTGTCTCTACAAAAAAAAAAGAAAGAAAGAAACTATACATGTCATGTGTAATTGCAGGAGCAAAGAGAATGGACATTTTAAGTTGACTGGTTTTCCTCGCAAAATGCATAGTCCAACTAATAACACATAATGAGTACTGATCCATAATTTTTGCCAGTATGATTAGGTCAAAAAATAAGATTCCTGTCTTACATTTTAATCCTGGATTAACTTTTCATATTCAGTTTATATACCCTTTACATTTCTTCATGTTCATTGCCTGTTTTTCAGTTGTTTATCTTTTTTCTTCATTTATAAAAGCTCTTCATGTGTTATAACTATTAGAAAGGTAGAAAATTTTCTGTCAGATTCTTTTGAATTTTGAGTTTATTCACATAATAGATTTTGTTATATTAATTACTTTAAAAGTTTCTCTAACTTATGTAAATAAAATTGTCTTGATTTATATTTTAGATTTGTCTGTGATGGCTGCTTAAAGAAAACTGCACGGACTAGGAAAGAAAATAAGTTTTCTGCTAAAAGTAAGTTCCATTTTTACAGGAAAATCTTGGCAAAACTTCTCTGAAGTCCACTGGAGATAAAAATCCATCCAAAAAGAATTCCTTTATTTTTAACCAGAGTGAAAATAAAATGTTTTTATAATCTACTTTAAGTTGGGCTATCATATACTTTTTGGTGTGAAGTCCATTAGACCTAAGAAAAATAAAAGTTTTCAAAGAAAGGATTTGTAAAATGCACAAGATACATGTTCTTTCCCTGTATTTTTCCTTATTTGGAGTATATGTATGGCGCATATTTGGAGCATATTCCTTATGGGGAGCCAGATGTTGAAATAATGAGCAGAAATTGCTATCCTATGAGTGATTCCCTCAATGTAGTTTGTACCTTTTTGCCCTTACTGATCTTTTCCACTGTTGGAAAAGGATATCAAAAATGTTATGCGACTAATTGACAGAAATAATTTTTTTTTTTTTTGAGACAGAGCCTCAAGCTGTCACCCTGGATAGAGTGCTGTGGCATCACAGCTCACAGCAACCTTCAATTCCTGGGCTCAAGCGAGTCTCCTGCCTTTACCTCCCAAGTAGCTGGGACTACAGGCAGAATGTTTTCAATTAAAAACAGTGAAGTGTGCTACTCGGGAGGCTGAGGCAAGAGAATCGCCTAAGCCCAGGAGTTGGAAGTTGCTGTGAGCTGTGTGACACCACGGCACTCTACTGAGGGCGATAAAGTGTGACTCTGTCTCCACCAAAAAAAAAAAAATAGCGAGATGTGGTCGTTCACACGTGTAATGCCAGCAGCTTGGGAGGCTGAGGCAAGACGATCACTTGAGGATGGGACTTCATGGCTACACGGCTACACTGAGCTTGGATCATGCCACTACACTCTAGTCTGGGCAACAGAGTGAACTGCCATCTTTTAATTGATAAATAAAGTAATTGACTACCTTGCTGAGTTTTTTAAAATTCCAGGAAATTATCCTATTTACATTGAACAAAAGCACAAATGAGATTTAAGATTGAACCTTTAAGACTGACAGTAATAAATTTGCATGTTAGTAAGTTTTAACTTTTATATTCCTAGGGTTGCCATCTACCAGGCTGGGCACCTTTTTAGAGAATCGTGTAAATGACTTTCTGAGACGACAGAATCACCCTGAGTCAGGAGAGGTCACTGTTAGGGTAGTTCATGCATCTGACAAAACTGTGGAAGTCAAACCAGGCATGAAAGCAAGGTATCTAGTTATTTCTCCTTTTTTCTCTCATTTACTTACAATTGGCTCGTACCATTAATGATTCCAATCTGAATGAGTTATGTTGTGCTGTCCTCCAAATCTGAATTGTCTAGGTTTGTAGACAGTGGAGAAATGGCAGAATCTTTTCCATACCGAACCAAAGCCCTCTTTGCCTTTGAAGAGATTGATGGTGTTGACTTGTGCTTTTTTGGCATGCACGTTCAGGAGTATGGCTCTGACTGCCCTCCACCCAACCAGAGGTATAACTCACATACTATGGCCCAATCCTGAGGCATGGGCGGGGGGTGGGGGGTGATTCAGGTTGTAATAAGTTAGAAGGTAATAATATTAAAGTAAACCAAATTAAAACTCCAACCCCCAAACAGACTATAAAATAGTGTTGCTCTTCTGTGCTCATAGTTAATAAAAGGATATATAGCAGCCTGAGATTGGCGATGACAATCAAGCTGAATACTCTTCATAAAATACGGTTACATCCAGGTTAAGTACCCATCTGAAAGTTATATAAAAGAATGTCATAAAATGGGGGTAATGTACAGTTTAGAATTTGTTTCCAAAAATAGTATAAGGGCCGCAACAAGAATGGTACCCAGAATTTATTGGGATCAACGTTCTTCATGTAGTATGTGCCAGTTACTGCTAGGTGCTGAAAAGAAAATGAGGAGGTGGTGGGCACAGTGGTTCATTCCTGGCACTTTGGAAACTGAGGTGGGAGGATCAACTGAGGCCAGGAGTTTGGGACCAACTTCAAAGTTGGTAGTGAGATTCTGTTGTCTCTACAAAAAGTTTGAGAATTAGACAGATAAGGTAAATACACCTGTTGTCCTAGTTCCCCAGGGACCTGAGGCAGGAGGATAGCTTGAGGCCAAGTGTTGGAGGCTACAGTGAGTTAAAATGATGATGCCACTGCACTCTAGCCCAGCAACAGAGCAGGACTTTGTCTCAGATAGAAAAAGAACAAAGTCACAGATTCACTAAACTTCCCTGTGGGGTTCACAGTAAACTTACCTGACTGTAGGAAGCATTACAAATGACAATGTAGGCAAAGAACACAGGAGAACAGAAGGTGTTTTAGCCATAATGGTATAGGAATTCATTGTGACTTGTTTTTTTCCTTCCTTATTTGGTGTATAGGAGAGTATACATATCTTACCTTGATAGTGTCCATTTCTTCCGTCCTAAATGCCTGAGGACTGCAGTTTATCATGAAATTTTAATTGGATATTTAGAATATGTCAAGAAATTAGGGTAAGCATATTGATAATGTTATTTTAAAAATAATTAGTGTGTTATTGTTAAACTGTGCAGACATGTAATTTTTTACTCTTCCCCCAATCTTGGTTTTCATCTAACAGAGCTATAATTTCAATTTTGCTGGTACCCTTTTCAGTAAATTTACCAGTGTGGGGAGGAATGAATATTTTAGCCCTAGTTCCTCATTTCCCACATGAGTATTGTTTGTTTGAGTTAAGCCATTGGCTACATTGATTTGAAGTTTGGTTACGTGGGCAGAATCTTTGCGTATTTGATCCTTTAATACCTGGGCACTGAGACCAAAAACAACTAAGCTCTGGAGACATGTCCTTGAGAATATTAACTACTGCATCTCATAGGTTATTCTTCTTAATAATTTTCCTGTCATTGAGGTCTCTTGTTCAAGTAGGTTCATTTTCCATTATATCAGAATCTTAATACAACCCTAAAACACATTCAGAATCTTGGGATTCAGGACTAAGTCATTCTCTCTACAACTAAAATTGTCAGCACTCCTCTGTGGCTTCTAAAATGGAGCAGGGAATGTGAGATCCATTATTAGTGTTGTGGGTCATGCTAAATACCTCCCTGGCATATGGCTTAGGTATAAAATCTCTGCCAGCTTTCAGAAGACTCGTGTCATTTGGCCTCATAATTTTGATATGATACTAGATTAAACATTTTGTGTCATTTTGGGAGGAATCATTGGTTTCTACATTGGCTCTACCTTACTGTTTAAAGTGCAGCATTCTGTCTAAAATGGATGATCATTTCTATTGCATGTTTCTTCTCCTTTGTGTTGTTCAGGTACACAACAGGGCATATTTGGGCATGTCCACCAAGTGAGGGTGATGACTATATCTTCCACTGCCATCCTCCGGACCAGAAGATTCCCAAGCCTAAGCGACTGCAGGAGTGGTACAAAAAGATGCTTGACAAGGCTGTGTCAGAGCGCATTGTCCATGATTACAAGGTCAGCTGAAGCATGGGGGATCTAAAGACATACTAATCTTGGTGCTCTGTATTCTGCCTGTGCTACCTGTCCCATGTAATCCATAAAATTATGCTAAATTGATAGTGTTTTTATTTTATATATTCCCAGTTTTTTAAAGTAAAACTAGAAGATTTACTTTCTTTTTGAAGACATCTGTTTTTTTGTTTGTTTTGGTAGAGACAGAGTCTCACTTTATCGCCCTCCTCTGTAGAGTGCCGTGGCGTCACACAGCTCACAGCCACCTCCAGCTCCTGGGCTTAGGCGATTCTCTTGCCTCAGCCTCCTGAGTAGCTGGGACCACAGGTGCCCGCCACAACGCCCGGCCTTTTTTTTCTTTTGCAGTTCGGCCAAGGCCAGGTTTGAACCTGCCACCTTGGTATATGGGGCCGGCACCCTACTCGCTGAGCCACAGGCACCACCTGAAGAAATCTATTTTAAACATTTAACCCATTAAAAACGTATTCTTCTTCTTTTTTTTTTTTTTTAATAGCCATGTTATTTTAAACATACATGAGTATGGGCTATCTGATGTTACAGACTTCAACTACATAGACTGGATATTTTCCTAGCAAATCATTCTACGGCAGATTATAGTTTTTAGTTGCCTATTTTCAATTCTTCAGTTCAAGCTGCTAAAATTCCAATAATGTGTGCAAGGAGGGTGTGCCTCGTGTCACGTGTTATTCTATGATAGGTGGTAAAGGCTATACTGAAACCGATGCTTCTGAAGCCCTCTGACTGATCTGGACAGGCTTATTTTGCCACTTGGTTATGTAAAGGCAGATAATCTCCAGCTTCATAGGCAGAGGAAAGAGAAAACCGAAAATACTGTCTTCCTAACCTTTTTCACTATTTTTCTTGGGGGAAGGGGGTGTTGTTGGTGTTGGTTTGTTTTTCATTTTATTTTTTTAAAGGCTAGTCAAGTGAAGCAGTGGGAATGGAAAAGGAACAAAGAAATCTATAACTGGTTGTGGTCAATTATTTATAGACACCCATTGAACTCTCCCTGGCATGTGGCTTATATATAAAATCTCTACCAGATTTCAGAAGACGTTTTACTCTTTTATGTTTCTTATGTCAATTAGCTATGACTGCTTTTGTATAATCAATACTTTTAAAAAATAATAGAAATTTTATTTGTATATGGATATTTTATAGGATATTTTTAAACAAGCTACTGAAGATCGATTAACAAGTGCAAAGGAATTGCCTTACTTTGAGGGTGATTTCTGGCCCAATGTTTTGGAAGAAAGCATTAAAGAACTGGAACAGGAAGAGGAAGAAAGGAAGCGAGAGGAAAACACCAGCAATGAAAGCACAGATGTAAGGACAATTTGTACCTTAAATCTAATTATATAATCCTGAAGTGAGCTTAAATGTTTTTTAATTCTAAAGCTCTCAGGTATGAAACAGCTCTTTAAATTGGGGGAAAAAATGTTGGCATAGAAAAGGTACCAAGGACTCGGCACCCGTAGCTCAGTGAGTAGGGTGCAGGCCACATACACAAATGCTAGCAGGTTCGAGCCTGGCTCTGGCCTGCTAAACAGTAATTACAACTGCAACAAAAAAATAGCTGGGCGTTGTGGCAGTTGTCTATAGTCCCAGCTACTCGGGAGGCTGAGGCAAGAGAATCGCTTGAGCCCAAGAGTTTGAGGTTGCTGTCAGCTGTGTGACGCCACAGCACTCTACCGAGGGCAACATGGTAAAACTCTGCCTCAAAAAAGAAAGGGTACCAGAATTCTATTTCAGTAGTTTAAAACCTTTTAGCATTGGAGTCCCCTTTTAAAATGTTATCTCAGACTCTGAATAATGGAAACTGATAAAAGAATTCCTTAAAAACTGATAGAAAAATTACCTACGTAAAGCACTAGATTATAAATATTATAGGCCTCGCAGACCACATATTATCTCTACTATAGTCTTCCCCCGCCTTTAAAAAAAAAAAAAATACTGGCTCGGCGCCTGTGGCTCAACGGGCTAAGGCGCCAGCCATGTACATCTGAGCTGGCGGGTTCGAATACAGCCCGGGTCCACCAAACAACAATGACAGCTGCAACCAAAAAATGGCCGGGCGTTGTGGCGGGCGCCTGCATTCCCAGCTACTTGGGAGACCAAGGCAATAGACTCACTTGAGCCCAGGAATTGTAGGTTGCTGTGAGCTGTGATGCCACAGCACTCTCTCCAGGTTGACAGCTTGAGGCTCTGTCTCAAAAAAAAAAAACCTGGCTTAGTCATTTCTCCATAGCATATCTAGAATTAGCTCTGTTGAATTGGACTTATTAATGCCACTTTAAAATAGTCTGTTTACAAATTCTTTAAACCCTTGTTTAAATTTATTGATGGGATAGTTTCCAGAATAGGATATGGATTTTAGGGGGGAGGTTTTAGCGGGCTTTTAAAATTCTAGAATATGAGTAGGAGGAGATAAAGCCAAGGTGTTTGGCTCTACACTTCTCTACACTCTTAACTATTCCCCTCTTCCACCCACTCCTTGTTCCCTAGTCCCAAATCTCTGGGGGAATGCCCCATCAGCAAGCTACAAACTCCACAGCAGGCTGTCATTGTCTTAATGAAAAATCTTCACTGTGAGAAAATTAGGTCAAATATATTGTATATTAGTTTACTATAAATAACAATTTGAAAAGGAGAGAGGCTACATGAATTGAGCAGGTAGTGGGAGAAGATAATGAACATTGGATTTATGATTAAAGACCGGGCATGGTGGCTCATGGCAGTAATCCTAACACTATGGCAGGCTGAGACAGGTACATTGCTCAAGCCCAGGAGTTCAAGCCTGAGCAAGAGCAAAACCCTACCTCCACTAAAAGTAGAAAAATTAGCTGGATGTTGTGGTTGGGCCCCTATAGTTCCAACTACTTGGGTAGCTGATACAACAGGATTGTTGAAGCCCAAGAGTTTGAGATTGCTGTGAGCTATGATGATGTCACTGCATTCTACCCAGGGTGACAGTGTGAGACTCTATTTTCCAGTGTTACTTCCAAGTTAACCACTTAACAAAAACTTAATACTTTTTTTATCTTCTTTGTGCTACCCTGCAGGTGACAAAGGGAGACAGCAAGAATGCTAAAAAGAAGAATAATAAGAAAACCAGCAAAAATAAGAGCAGTCTGAGTAGAGGCAATAAGAAGAAGCCTGGTATGCCCAATGTGTCCAATGACCTGTCACAGAAACTATATGCCACCATGGAGAAACATAAAGAGGTAAGATGCACTAGCAGTTGGGAAATAAATAAGATAGCATTTCTGAAAAACTGCCTACCCAAGTTGGCTTTTATGATGTGAGCATCAGATTGTTTGAGATTCAGAAGGAAGAAATCATTTGAGGGGTAATTAGGAAGAAAAGAGGTAATTAGAAGTTAGTGATAGAGTAAGAACTACTTGGTTTCCTTCAGCTGTGCAGCTAGCTATGTTAGCGATCTAGGTGGTGTTAAGGGGCTATGTACAGTGTAGTCCTAGCACTTCAAGAGGCCAAGGTGGGAGGAGTGCTTAAGACTGGGAGTTCGAGGCTAGAATAAGCTGTGATTGCTACTGCTCTCCAGCTGGAGTGACAGTGAGACTAAAAGTATAAACATACTTTAACCCTGTAATTTTTGTACATTTTTTCAGGAGATTGGCTTTTTTACTATTTTTGTTGTTCTGTTATTTAATCAAGCTTCTTCCACTGGACATTTTATTTTTGTTTTTTTTTGTGTGTGTGTTTGTTTTTAGATACAGTGTCTCACTTTGTTGCCCTCTGTAGAGAGCTGTGGCTTCACAGCTCAACAGCAACCTCCAACTCCTGGGCTTAGGCGACTCTCTTGCCTCAGCCTCCCGAGTAGCTGAGACTACAGGCACCTGCCACAACGCCCAACTATTTTTTTGTTGCAATTTGGCTGGGGCGGGATTTGAACCCACCACCCTCAGTATATGGGGCTGGCGACCTACCCACTGAGCCACAGGCGCCGCCCCCACTGGCCATTTTAATTTGTCATAATGGCACTTTGGAAAAAGAAATGAATAAAAAATGTTGATGGAGGCTCAGTGCCCATAGCACAGTGGTTACGGCACCAGCCACTTACACCAAGGCTGGCGGGTTCAAACCCAGCCTGGGCCAACTAAACAATAATGACAACTGCACAGAAAAATAGCTGGGCATTGTGGCAGGTGCCTGTAGTCCCAGCTACTTGGAACGCTAGGGCAGGAGAATTCCTTAAGCCCAAGAGTTTGAGGTTGCTGTGAGCTGTGATGCCATAGCACTCTACCAAGGGCAACGTAGTGAGACTCTGTCTCAAAAAAAAAAATGTTGACGGTAATTGCAGAATAGTCAGATTTTCACTTATGCATTTACAAGCCCTTCTTAGTTAAAACTTTGAATTTTCCATTATGTTTTTAGGAAAACAACTGCAGGTGGTATTCTTTTTTCCCCTTCACCATCATAATTGGTAAGATAAGGAAAGCCAGAAGACTTAATGTGTAATTCATGTTCTCAGGAACTTAACATATAATCAGGCTCTTAAGGGAAATGGCAATTATGTGGAGAGGGAACGGAAGGCTTGATTTTAGGTGTAGAATTACAATCAAATTTGTTTAAGCAGTGTCTTTTGAAGAGAAACAGTTCTGCCTCTCTTTTTGAAGGAGGTATTTTTTTATGAAGGTGCTAGACCTCTATAGGCAAAATGTAAGCAAAATATCTTTTCCCTTAGCTGGGCGTTGTAGCGGGCGCCTGTAATCCCAGCTACTCAGGAGGCTGAGGCAAGAGAATCTCCTAAGCCCAGGAGTTGGAGGTTGCTGTGAGCTGTGTGACGCCACGGCACGCTACAGAGAACGATAAAGTGAGACTCTGTCTCAATAAAAAAAAAAAATGTGTGTGTGTATATATAGATAGATAGATAGATATTTTTTTTTTCCCCCATACCTACTCTACCCAACTCTGCCCTTTTTTTCTTTAGGTCTAATGAGCTGATAAAGTCAGCATGGTAACCTAATAGATGCCTTGGTATTACCTCAGCTGTACTAATGAAAGGGAAGAATACCTGAGGTCTAGTGGGGGTGAGGGGGCTCACCTAAGTAGTAATTATTAACAATAGTCATTAGCTATATTTAATTCAGCAAACTTGTAGCACAACAGAATGAGAAAGGCCTTCAGAATACAGTAGAACCTCCGTAGTTGACCACCTTCCTAAGTTTACCTAGTCTTTTTTTTTTTTTTTTTAAGAGACAGAGTCTCACTTTGTAGCCCTCGGTAGAGTGCCATAACGTCACAGCTCACAGCAATCTCCAGCCCTTGGGCTTTAGGCGATTCTCTTGCCTCAGCCTCCCAAGTAGCTGGGACTACAGGCGCCAGCCAAAATGCCCAGCTTTTTGTTTTAGTTTGGCTGCAGCAGGGTTTGAACCCACCACCCTTGGTATATGGGGCTGGTGCCCTACTCACTGAGCCACAGGTGCTGCCCAGTTTTCCATAATTTTCATAGACCAGCCACGTACCACATGTACGTCTGAGTACAGCAGGCCTAAGTTCCTTGTGTTGACCATCCCCACATGTTGACCAGTTTGTTACAGTCCCTTAGGCAGTCAACTTACAGAAATTCATGAGTTTGATCAGTTGTGGACACACTGTACGTGGGTATGGCATTGTCTGTATAGGTTATAAATGGAAGCATTGGCCTAGCCACAGGGCCACAAAAGCAGCAGATGTTGCCTCCCGAGTACTTGTGAGTGTTACTGCCAGTTTGCATAGACTTTCAGTCTCTGAAAATATTGGTAGACTATAATGGACAGCACAGAAGTTTCTTAGAAGTTCCTGAATTCTTGAGGTGATATTTTGTAGTTTACTTAAAAGAGCTTATTAGTTACTTATTAGAGCTTATTATTAATTAATTTCAATTACATACATAATACCAGCTTCTTACTGTATCCTTTATACTAGTGGTAATTTAAATTGATGGCTATTAATGAGTTTTCAAACTTCAAGTGAATAAAAATTTTACCGCTTCAGCAATAAAGACTAAGTAGATTTTTGCTTTTATCCCTACCACCCTGGGAAGTCTATAGAGAGCACCCCCTTTCTGTTTCCCCCATCGTTTGCTACTGCCCAGGCTATAGTACAGGGGTATAGTCATAGCTTACTGCAGCCTCCAGCTGTTGGGCTCAAGTGATCCTTCTGTGCCAGCCTCCCATATTACTGGGACATAAGACATCCTACACTGCCTTAGCAGTACCTTCTGAGAAGACATCCTCTGCATAACCACGATACAGTTTTACACTCAGAAAATTTAAACTTGCCCCACCTTTTTTTTTTTTTTGAGACAGAGTCTCATTATGTCGCCCTAGGTAGAGTGCATGGCATCACAGCTCACAGCAACTTCGTACTCTTGGGCTTAAGTGGTTAAGTGGTTCTCTTGCCTCAAGAGAGGCAAGTGATTCTCTTCCCTCCCAAGCAGCTGGGACTACAGTTGGCCACCACAACACCCGGCTATCTTTTTGTTGTAGTTGTCATTGTTGTTCAGCTGCCCTGGACCAGGTTTGAACCTGCCAGCTCCTGTGTATGTGGCCAGCACCCTAACCACTGAGCTACGGGCACCAAGCCAACCTTTCCCTTTATTTTTATCTTTTTCTTTTCTTTGAGACAGTCTCAAGCTGTCACCCTGGGTAGAGTGCTGTGGCATCATAACTCATAGCAGCCTCAAACTCTTGGGCTCAAGTGATCCTCTTGCTTCAGCCTCCCCAGTAACTGGGACTGCATGTGCCCACCACAACACCTAACTAGTTTTTTCTTTTTTTCTTTTTTTTTGTAGAGATAAGAGTCTCACTTTATCGCCCTCAGTAGAGTGCCATGGCGTCACAGCAACCTCCAGCTCCTGGGTTTAGGCGATTCTCTTGCCTCAGCCTCCCGAGTAGCTGGGACTACAGGCGCCTGCCACAGTTTTTTCTATTTTTAATAGAGATAGGGTCTCAACTTTTTATCAGGATGGGCTCAAGCTCCTCAGCACAGGCAATTCACCTACCTCAGCACTCCCAGAGTGCTAGAATTACAGGCATGAACCACCCTGCCAGGCCTCTCTTTTATTTTCTTACTTGCCTTCATTAAAGAATAAGGAAACTTAGCCTTAATCTGAAGCCGCCATCTAAGATTGGTCCTTATGTACCCATCAAGGATCATGGGTCATGTTAAATTGCTATGTCTGCTTAGACTCCTTCCCTCTTGATCAGTTCCTGGCCTTATTTTCATGGGCATTTTTGTTTACAGACCCAGACCAGTTGTTACGTAGAATGTCTGTCTCTATTCAGATTTGACTAGTTTCTTTTTGTTACATTTGGGTTACCATAGATTGCATCAAAGTGTAGACCACTTGAAGCAAAACACCTACTGTGCATGTACCCCCAACTAGACCATTCTCATTTTGAAGGAATTGTAGAATGAGGTAGGGAAAGCACAGGAAGTGAATCTTTTTTTTTTGGCCGGGGTTGGGTTTGAACCCACCAGCTCTGGCATATGGGGCTGGCGCCCTACTCCTTTGAGCCACAGGCGCCGCCCCACAGGAAGTGAATCTTACTAACCTGTCTTCTGTGCCAGTGCGCTAGAGTCAGAATGAGACTGTCTGTTTTGCAGGTCTTCTTTGTGATCCGCCTCATTGCTGGCCCTGCTGCCAACTCCCTGCCTCCTATTGTTGATCCTGACCCTCTCATCCCTTGTGATCTGATGGATGGTCGGGATGCATTTCTCACCCTTGCAAGGGACAAGCACCTGGAGTTCTCTTCACTTCGAAGAGCCCAGTGGTCCACCATGTGCATGCTGGTGGAACTGCACACACAGAGCCAGGACCGCTTTGTCTACACCTGCAATGAGTGCAAGCACCATGTGGAGACGCGCTGGCACTGCACTGTCTGTGAGGTAGGTGCCAGAGAGTGGGAGGAGGCAGGCTGGGCAGGGTCCTGGTGGTGTGAGGGGCGATGCCACTGCATGTTACATAGGCCACGGCAGCAGGTCCAGTCCTCATGTTTGAATGACAGACCTTTTTGTTCTATAAAGAGGCTATTATAGCCCAGGCGGGATATCCAAAATGCTTTTGAGTGACATACATCTTGGAGAGTTAACTGTGCCTATGTTTTTTCCCCAGGATTATGACTTGTGTATTACCTGTTACAACACTAAAAACCATGACCACAAAATGGAGAAACTGGGGCTTGGTTTAGATGACGAAAGTAACAATCAGCAGGCTGCTGCCACCCAGAGCCCAGGAGACTCTCGCCGCCTGAGCATCCAGCGCTGCATCCAGTCTCTGGTCCATGCCTGCCAGTGCCGGAATGCCAATTGCTCCCTGCCCTCCTGCCAGAAGATGAAACGGGTTGTGCAGCATACCAAGGGTTGCAAACGGAAAACCAATGGCGGGTGCCCCATCTGCAAGCAGCTCATTGCCCTGTGCTGCTACCATGCCAAGCACTGCCAGGAGAACAAGTGTCCTGTGCCGTTCTGCCTAAACATCAAGCAGAAGCTCCGGCAACAGCAGCTGCAGCACCGGCTACAGCAAGCCCAGATGCTCCGCAGGAGGATGGCCAGCATGCAGCGGACTGGTGTGGTGGGACAGCAGCAGGGCCTGCCCTCCCCAACTCCTGCCACTCCAACGACACCCACTGGCCAACAGCCAGCCACCCCTCAGACGCCCCAGCCCCAGCCGACCTCTCAGCCTCAGCCCACACCTCCCAACAGTATGCCACCCTACTTGCCCAGAACTCAGGCTGCGGGCCCGGTATCCCAGGGTAAGGCAGCTGGCCAGGTGACTCCTCCAACCCCTCCTCAGACTTCTCAGCCACCCCTTCCTGGGCCCCCACCTGCAGCAGTGGAAATGGCAATGCAGATTCAGAGGGCAGCTGAGACGCAGCGTCAGATGGCCCATGTGCAAATTTTTCAAAGGCCAATGCAGCACCAGATGCCACAGATGGCTCCCATGGCTCCCATGGGTATGAACCCACCTCCCATGGCCAGAGGTCCCAGTGGGCATTTGGATCCAGGCTTGGGGCCCACAGGGATGCAGCAACAGCCACCCTGGGCCCAAGGAGCGTTGCCTCAGCCCCAGCAATTACAGTCTGGGATGCCAAGGCCAGCCATGATGTCAGTGGCCCAGCATGGTCAGCCCTTGAACATAGCTCCACAACCAGGACTGGGCCAGGTAGGTGTGAGCCCACTCAAACCAGGCACTGTGTCTCAACAAGCCTTACAAAACCTTTTGCGGACTCTCAGGTCTCCCAGCTCTCCCCTACAGCAGCAACAGGTGCTTAGTATCCTTCACGCCAACCCCCAGCTGTTGGCCGCGTTCATCAAGCAGCGGGCTGCCAAGTATGCCAATTCTAATTCACAACCCCTCCCTGGACAGCCTGGCATGCCCCAGGGGCAGCCAGGGCTGCAGCCACCTACCATGCCAGGTCAGCAGGGGGTCCATGCCAGTCCAGCCATGCAGAACATGAATCCCATGCAGGCAGGTGTGCAAAGGGCTGGCCTGCCCCAGCAGCCACCACAGCAGCAACTCCAGCCACCCATGGGAGGGATGAGCCCCCAGGCTCAGCAGATGAACATGAATCACAACACCATGCCTTCACAGTTCCGAGACATCTTGAGACGACAGCAGATGATGCAACAGCAGCAGCAACAGGGGGCAGGGCCGGGAATAGGCCCTGGAATGGCCAACCATACTCAGTTCCAGCAACCCCAGGGAGTTGGCTATCCCCCGCAGCAGCAGCAGCAGCAGCGGATGCAGCATCACATGCAGCAAATGCAGCAAGGAAATATGGGACAGATGGGACAGCTCCCCCAGGCCTTGGGAGCAGAGGCAGGCGCCGGTCTACAGGCCTATCAACAGCGACTCCTTCAGCAACAGATGGGGTCCCCTGCCCAACCCAACCCCATGAGCCCCCAACAGCACATGCTCCCAAATCAGGCCCAGTCCCCACATCTACAAGGCCAACAGATCCCGAATTCTCTCTCCAATCAAGTACGCTCTCCCCAGCCTGTCCCCTCTCCACGGCCGCAGTCCCAGCCCCCCCACTCCAGCCCTTCCCCGAGGATGCAGCCTCAGCCTTCTCCACACCACGTTTCCCCACAGACAAGTTCCCCTCATCCCGGACTGGTGGCTGCCCAGGCCAACCCCATGGAACAAGGGCATTTTGCCAGCCCGGACCAGAATTCAATGCTTTCTCAGCTTGCTAGCAATCCAGGCATGGCAAACCTCCATGGTGCAAACGCCACGGACCTGGGACTCAGCACCGATAACTCAGACTTGAATTCAAACCTCTCACAGAGTACACTAGACATACACTAGAGACACCTTGTAGTATTTTGGGAGCAAAGAAATTATTTTCTCTTAAGACTTTTTGTATTGAAAACAATTTTTTTGAATCTTTCTTAGCCTAAAAGACAATTTTCCTTGGAACACATAAGAACTGTGCAGTAGCCATTTGTTTTAAAGCAGACATGCAAGATGAACCTGAGGGATGATAGAATACAAAGAATATATTTTTGTTATGGCTGGTTACCCCCAGCCTTTTTTCCCTTGTGTGTGTGGTTCAAGTGTGCACTGGGAGGAGGCTGAGGCCTGTGACGCCAACCATATGCTCCTGCCTTGCACCTCCAATAGGTTTTATTATTTTTTTTAAATTAATGAAAATATGTAATATTAATAGTTATTATTTACTGGTGCAGATGGTTGACATTTTTCCCTATTTTCCTCACTTTATGGAATAGTTAAAAAAGAACATTTCTAAAACCAGAGGACAAACGGGGTTAATGTTACTTTAAAATTACATTCTATATAAATATATATAAATATATATTAAAATACCAGTTTTTTTTTCTCTGGGTGCAAAGATGCTCATTCTTTTAAAAATGTTTAAAAAAAAAATTCCCCTTTCCTTCCCTGAAGTCAACTTTTGTGCTCCAGAAAATTTTCTATTCTGTAAGTCTGAGCGTAAAACTCAAGTATTAAAATAATTTGTACATGTAGAAAGAAAAATGACTTTTTCAAAAATATACAGGGGCAGCTGCCAAATTGGTGTATTATATATTGTGGTTTCTGTTTCTTGAAAGAATTTTTTTTGTTATTTTTACATCTAACAAAAAGGAAAAAATTAAAAAGAGGGTAAGAAACGATTCCGGTGGGATGATTTTAACATGCAAAATGCCCCTGGGGTTTCTTTGCTTGCTTTCTTCCTCCTTGCCCTGCCCCCATCCACACACACACTTTCCGTAAAACTTGAAAATAGAAAGCAAAAACCCTCAACTGTTGTAAATCATGCAATTAAAGTTGATTACTTATAAATATGAACTTTGGATCACTGTATAGACTGTTAAATTTGATTTCTTATTACCTATTGTTAAATAAACTGTGTGAGACAGACACCCTGACTTTGTTCCACTTTTTTTTTCTTTCTTTTTTTTTTTCTTTTTGAGACAGAATCTCACTTCATCACCCTCAGTGGAGTACAGTGGCATCATAGCTCACAGCAACCTCAAACTCTTGGGCTCAAGTGATTCTCTTGCCTCAGCTTCCCAAGTAGCTGAGACTGCAGGCATCCACTGCAATGCCCAGCTATTTTTAGTGAGACGGGGTCTCTCTCTCTCAGGCTGGTCTCCAACCTATGAGCTCAGGCAGTCAACCTGCCTTGGCCTCCCAGGTGCTGGGATTTCAGGCATGAGCCACTCTGCCT
The DNA here is from genome assembly GCA_963574655.1 of Perodicticus potto. Taxonomy (NCBI): domain Eukaryota; kingdom Metazoa; phylum Chordata; class Mammalia; order Primates; family Lorisidae; genus Perodicticus; species Perodicticus potto. Next base: position 31,249 of record CAUYRH010111673.1, read on the forward strand.
TCCCTGTTTCACTTCTTGATGTAACATTTTAAAATACGCAGTTTAAGTGCCTAATGCTTAGATTCAGAGGTAAAAGTGAAAGTATTAGTTTACAGGCTCCTTAGCTATTACATATAATTAACTCAAATTTTGGTACATTTGTTCAAAGTTCAGGGGAAACAAAAGTACTACCAGCTGAACGTAAAGGCTCAAGTGTTACTACATATTTAACACCTTGATAGAACGCCCTTCTGTGGTCCCTAGAGGTGTAATCACCCTCCTAGAGGAATGAGGACTTAAAACAGTATGAAAAGAGGGCAACGTTACATTGCTTTGTTTCTGCTAACTGCCCACCAAGAAGTGGGGTTAAAGGAAATGAAATGAGTAAATAAGACTAGTAGGGCTGAGACAACAGTTGGAAGTCCAGCAGTGCCCTAGCTGCTAAAAGAATGGAGATAGGCAGTGCCTGTGGCTCAGTGAGTAGGGCGCCAGCCCCATATACAGAGAGTGGCTGGCTCGATCCTGGCGCCGGCCAAACGTCAACAAAAAAATAGCCGGGCGTTGTGGCAGGTGCCTGTAGTCACGGCAAGAGAATCTAAGCCCAAGAGCCGGAGGTTACCATGAGCTGTGATGGTACAGCACTCTACCAAGAGTGATAAAGTGAGACTCTGCCTCTTAAAAAAAAAAAAAAAGGAATGGACACTCAGTCCTTTGTCCGTCCTCCCAACTGAACATGACATTGGCTATAAACAAGTTGGAAAATTAGAATGCTGCCGCTTTGGCATCAAATTGGCAGGCCTTTTTGTTACAGCTTTACAGAAATGTATGACAGCTGAAATAAAGTGCAAAGTTACGTCAGCAAGGAACATAAGGGGGAGAACTAGAGGGAAAGCCGCCTAGTGGATGGGGATTGGAAACCTTTATGGAGAGGATAGGATGGAAGTTGAATCTGGATCTGCGAGGGGAAATGAACAGGAAAGGAGAGGACTGAGCAGGAAGTTGCTCAGAAGAGTGAAGTACCAGACCCTGCTAGGGACAGCTAAAGGTGAAATTCTATCCCATTTCTAAGTAAGTTTCCAGTTTCGTTGCTGCACTGGCTTAGCAGATGGGTTGACTTGTTATCTGCGGTGCTGCAGGCAGGAAGTGGGAACAGAAATCTTTAAATGTAGAAGAAGAAAACTGCCCTTGACCAGATTAGAAGTAGTGCTAGAGAGGGAAACTGTAACATTGATCCAGAGTCGGGAATACAAAGAGTGGTTTCATAGCCCGGCGTTTTGTGGCAGGCGCCTATAGTCCCAGCTACTCAGGAGGCTGAGGAAAAACAGTCGCCTAAGCCTAGGTGTTGGAGGTTGCTGTGAGCTGTGTGACGCCACGGCACTCTACCAAGGGTGATAAAGTGAGACTCTGTCTCTACAAAAAAAAGAATGGTTTCAATGTGTTTTTTCTCTAAATGTCCATAATGAAAAGAGGAAACCCCAAGTCTCCAACTGGGCTGTTAGAACATGTGGCTGTAGGAAATGGCCGCTGTGCCGACTAGCGGTCATCCAGGTGTTCTCATTTACTTGGCTTATTGAATCCTCAGTAACAGCCCCACTGAACAAATGAAAAGCTCAGGTGAAATAACTTAGCTCAACATCACACAGTAACAGGCTTACGAGCACAAAGGCCTGCTGGACTCCAAAGCTCTCTCCCTCTGTATCCTCTATCTCTTTTTACTACAGAGAAGCCCGAGTGATGGCTGCAAAGTAATTCATTTAACACAGGACCCTGTTTCAAGCAAGTTCAAAGTACAAACTAAAAGAAGGAACAACTAGGGCAGCACCTGTGGCTCAAAAGAGTAGGGGGCCGGCTCCATATGCTGGAGGTGGCAGGTTCAAACCCAGCCCCAGCCAAAAGCTGCAAAAAAAAAAAAAAGGAACAACTAAGGAACTCCTAAAAGTAAGCTCCCTGGGCTTCTCATTTTACAACCATAGACACCGACCTCCAGACAGAACATTTCCTACAATGATAACGTTCATGATGAAGTCACCCTGTTTAAAGAAGATACAAGCCAGGGCGGCGCCTGTGGCCGGAGTCCTGCACCGGTCCCATATACCGAAAGTGGCGGGTTCAAAACCGGCCTCGGCAGAACTGCAGAACAAAAATAGCTGGGCGTTGTGGCGGGCACCTGTAGTCCCAGCTACTCGGGAGGCTGAGGCAAGAGAATCGCCTAAGCCCAGGAGTTGGAGGTTGCTGTGAGTTGTGTGACGCCACGGCACTCTACC
>CAUYRH010111676.1:0-12292 GCA_963574655.1 Perodicticus potto
CTTCGATGGGGAAGGAAGACTAATACAAACTCTACTAGTTCAATTTTAAGCAGTAAGAGGTGTATAAAGTGCCCTGACCTCGTATAATGAAAACCGGTAGATGAATTAAAATCTATTCTAAGTTGTGGACCCAAAACCAACCAACATATTACTAATTTAAGTATTTTCTTTTCTTTTTTTTTTTTTAAGAGACAGAGTCTCACTTTATCGCCCTTGGTAGAGTGCCGTGGCATCATTGCTCATAGCAACCTCCAGCTCCTGGGCTTAGGCGATTCTCCTGCCTCAGCCTCCCGAGTAGCTGGGACTACAGGTGCCCGCCACAACGCCCGGCTATTTTTTTTGTTGCACTTTGGCCAGAGCCGGGTTTGAACCCGCCACCTTCGGTATATGGGGCCAGCATCCTACCCACTCAGCCACAGGTGCCGCCCTAACTTAAGTATTTTAACGGAAATATGAAAGTGTCTATTTGCTTGTCATATTTTAATATAGTACCAGCTATGAGTAATTTTTTTTTTAATATTTGTTCCCGAAACTTTTGGAGTTGACACGCCCTCATCTACTTTCATGGTACTTTAAAAAAACTTCTTCCTTTTTTTCCTGGTCCATCCAAAGAATTATATTTAGTCTTTATGGCAATAGCCATTGCTTCTAATTATGCACTCATATTCCATTGGTTTATGTGCTGGGTCATTGAATTTAGTAACAATCAGCTGGCATCCTGGGAACAAACAAGGCTGACGTTAGTTAAGCTTTGGGCTGAAAAGCAGGACCGGGAGTTGGTGGGGGCTACAAGACAGGAGCCTGCTGGCCCTGAGTGCTCAGCCTTGACTGCGGTGAGAAGTCAGGATGTGCTTCAGTGGGAACAGAGGATATTGGCTAATCCCTTGAATCAGAACAGTGCAGGTGCCTTATTAAGGCACCCAATGTATTTATAATTAGCATACGAGGGTGCCTCGTGAAATGCAAAGACAGAGGCGCCGCTGGCACTCAGGCAGAGCCAGACTCGTGGACTACAGAAGCACTAGAGGCACCTAGAAAGTTTGTGCTGGGGGAGGTGGCATGTTCTTCAGTGGCTCCTGCTCGTGTATTCTGACTTACAGACATTTTACCACAGGTGAAATTCCTGTACCATTTCGTTCACTTAAGAGAGAATGACTGGCCCCAGTGGGTTCTGGGTTCAATCTCTCTTATTTTTTAATAGGGGAAAACTAAGTTAAAACTTAAAACTTTAAGACTCACGAGTAGCTCCTGTGGCTCAGTGAGTAGGGTGCCAGCCCTATATACCAAAAGTGGCAATTTCGAACCTGGCCCCGGCCAAACTGCAACAAAAAAATAGCCAGGCATTGTGGCGGGCGCCTGCAGTCCCAGCTACTCAGGAGGCTGAGGCAAGAGAATCGCCTAAGCCCAGGAGTTGGATGTTGCTGTGAGCTGTGATGCCACAGCACTCTACGGAGGATGAGAAAGTGAGAGTCTGTCTCTAAAAAAAACAAACAAACAAACAGAGAGAGAAAGAGACCATCTTGGTCCAAAAACTGTTTCTATCCATAATGTCAGGTTGTTTTGTATGAGCAGAGCTGCTCTTTGTAACTATGGAGAAATAAGAAAGACAAACAAAACTTGGGACAAAAAAGCTCAGATAATGTTCCTCTAACAACAGGAAAATAAGAAAAATCACAAAGACTATGAGTTTTAATAAAAAGCATTCAAACGGGTGCTGCAGACCGGGAGAAATCCTGAGAAACAGAAGTTTCACAATCAGCAAAAAGAAAGAAAATCAACACTTAGCACTGAAACTTTAGGACACGCTGAGAATCTCAACGGGTTAATTTGAGTATAATATATTGCCAGTGAACAGTTTTAAGCAGATGTGTGACTTCCTACCTATTAAAGTTTAAAAGAACATCGTCTTTGCAGTTTTCAAATGGTTTTCATGAAAATTCTCATGAAACAAGGAAACAGTTAAGAGAGTAAGGGCAGGAGACAAAAATCTTGTAATTATATTTCTAGCACAATAATTACAATAGAAAATGTACTGGCAAAAATGGACTGGTTTGTGTTTTCAAAGATACTTTGTCTTTGTGGAATTGTAATCAAATTAAGGACAAGCAGCTTAAGTCAGAAGTTGTTCTATTCGTTGGATAACCCTGAAGAAAGATACAGCCTTTAATAGGATCAAACAGGCAACTGTCTTTCATCAAATGTACAGGGACGCTTCAAAAGGTCTTGCCTTTGAAACTTATGAAACCTAGTTTTACCTTAACCAATCTCCCTAAAGTTTCCACTTCCATGCGAATCTTTAGCAGTTCTACATGTGAGGGACGTTGAAGGACTAAAAAGATAGACCGATTTTAACAAGATTTAAGTTCTTCTTAAAGAACTTAAGAAGAAGTTCAAGAGTTGGTATTGGCCTCTCTTATTCTAGCAGGGTCCTTCAAGGCTTTTGTTTGTGAGGTCTTACAAAACTGCCAGTAACCTTGGAAATAATCCTTTAATGTTTGGGATTTTAATGTCATCATACGTAAAATAGGATATCATGACCCACATTACAGAGCTGACCTACTATTGTATCTGAAGTTCTGAATTTTTAAGGGTCTGGTGCAATAACTACGTCATGAAAATCCCTCAGTAGATGGTAGCTGTATTTAATTCTGGGATTAAGCTTCCACAGCAAATGTAGGGGATTCACAAAATAAGAAGAGTAATAATAGGACGAGCAAAAATCTTTGGCCTGTGATTCTATTGTATTTAACTAATCTATAAATGAAGGCTTGGTGGGCAATGAAACTGCTATCAGCAGATTAAAATAGGTTTGGGGATGGCACCCGTAGCTCAGTGGGTAGGGCACTGGCCACATACACCAAGGTCTAAGTTCTAACCTGGCCCGGGCCTACTAAACAATGACAACTGCAACAAAAAGAAAAATATATAGACGGGCATTGTAGTGGGCACCTGTGATCCCAGCTACTTGAGAGGCTGAGGCAAGAGAATCACTTCAGCCCAAGATTTGAGGTTGCTGTGAGCCGTGATGCCACAGCACTCTATCGAGAGCAACATAGTAAGACTCTGTCTCAAAAATAAAATTAAGTGAAATAGGTTTGAGATCATGTTTCCCAATGGACCTAATTCTCTCCTAAGACTGAATTCAAAGAATATAACAGAAACTCAAATTATTTTAAGAAAAAGTGAGATGCTTTTAATAATACTTATAGAGTGGTGTGAAACTGAAATTATATTACCAAACACAGCAATTCTACATACAGGCTACTCTCACCTCCCTTCTCTGGAGCCAAAGGAAAGCTCTGCATTTGCTTCTACGTGGCCACGCCCTTACCCGAACCTCTTGTTTTCTCTGCAAACTTCCAGTCTCTCCTAATTTTTAAGTTCAGTTTTCTCTTGAACTTCTCTTATTATTGTTCCTACTTCTATTGCCAATTAGCAAATTTGTCGTGTATTTTTAGTTCAACTAACACTGATTCACACAGTGGTGAATTGTTCATAAGCTGGAACATAGGAGGTAATCGTATAACTTACATCCATCTTCACGGCCTCTCCGTGATTAAACAGCATCTGTGAACATCTATGTTTTGAAGAAAACCTAATGATGGAGAGAACTGTCGTTAGGGAAATCGCCAAATCCAGCTCATTTCAAAACCCTGCACTAAAGTTAGTAAATATCATTAATTATCAATTTTTCTTTACCTTTAGCTATTGTTAAGAATACCCGAATTAAGGCCACTACCAATTTGATTACAAGGGACAGAATGATGAGATAATTATCCAGAAATATTAAATCATAGGTAGAGAAAGTCTAGCCAATTATGGAGATACAATATAGCTATTTAAAATTTAAATCCTATTATAGTCATTCAAACTGTAACATCTGAATTTTGTTCAGTTATCCTAGTGGTAAAAAGTGAAAGTTACTATTCTGCCTCCTTTTTACGTCTCCCAAGTGTAGCATTTCCCTTTACAATTCTAGAAGGCCCCGGGGAGGCTCTCCGAAGCATTTGGGTAAGAACTTTACCCCTGCAGACGTTCTCCTCTATCTGTATTCCTCCGCAGAAGCTTTTTGGTTAATATTTGCTAGTGTAAATCTTTCTAGAAAGGTACATCACCTCTGATACTTATCTTAGCCTCTTGGGAAAACACCTTTCCTGAAATGCTGCTACTCAGCACACCACAGAGTTACAAATGCTCAAGATGCCAAACTTAATAATAAAAGGTGTCCCTTCGTTCCTAAATTTAACACACCTGCTTTTAACCTCTTTTGAGGTCTAGCGCTGTGTGAACCATAGAATATACAACAATAAACAGGACACTTACACATTTGCTTTGAGGAGTTTGTAATCCAGAGGTAAAGAAAGAGAATTTTAAAGTTTCTGCTGTGCTGATCCATCTTAGCCTGGCCACACTAATGTACACAATTATGATTTAATAAAAATTAAAAAAAAAAAGTGTTGGGGAGGACGTGGAGAAATTGGAACACCCATGCCCTATTGGGAGGAATGTAAAATGATGCTGCTATGGGAAATAGTAGAAACCTTCCTCCAAAATTTAAAAATAGAATTACCATATAACCCAGCCAATTTTGAATGGGTATACATTCAAAAAAATATTATTAAAGTCAGGATCTTGAGAAGAGATTTGTTCACTTGTATCCATAGCAGCATTACCCACAATAGCCAAGAGGGGCCATTAGCCATAACAACAATCCTCGTCCATTGGTGGATGAGGAGATAAAATATAACCTATGCATACAATGGAATATTATTCAAATTTTTAAAGGAAGCAAATTCTGACATATACTACTACATGCGTGGACCTTAAAATCATGATGCCAAGTGAAATGGGAGTTACCAAGACAACTATCGCGTGATTCCACATTTGGGAGGGACTCAGCATAGTCAGGTTTACAAAGGCAGGGAATGGCAGGGTGGTTGCCGAGGGTCAAGGGGAGGAAGAAATGGGGAGTTGGTGTTTCATGGATATAGAGTTTCAGTTTGACAAGATCAAGAGGTATTACAGAGCTTTGTTACACAAAATTGTGAATGTCCTTAACACTATGATAGCATACACTTAGAAGTGGCCAAGACGTTAAAAATGTGAATGTCCTTAACACTGGTATAGTGTACCCTTAGCAGTGGTCAGGACGTTAAATTTTATGCCATGTGTATTTTTTCACAATTGGGGGGGTCATTTGTTTTCTTTTCAGCCCCTGTTGTGTTTCTGGGGCCCTGTGGATTTCCTTGTCATGCAGACATTACCCCAGCTGCGGCCTGAGGCTGTCCGTGGCCCACACGTGGCCCAAATCTCTCAAACACCATATTCAAAACAGCTTCTTTGTGAAACACTTTCAGGGAATTTAGAACTAGTTCCTAAAGCTGAGAGAGAAATGCTGTAACAATATCCTGTCTAATCTATTTTCTCTAGATGCTTTGGGCATCACAAAAACCTCTTTGTTTCAAATTCTTTTTATTTATTTTATTTTTTTTATTAAACCATAGCTGTGTACATTAATACAATCATGAAGTACAATGTGCTGGTTTTATATACAATTTGAAATATTTTCATCAAACTGGTTAACATAGCCTTCATGGCATTTTCTTAGTTATTGTGTTAAGACATTTGTATTCTGCATTTAGTAAGTTTCACCTGTTCCCTTCTAAGATGCACAGTAGGTGTGATCCCATCAATTACTCTCCCTCCACCCAGCCTCCTCCCTCCCCTCCACTCCCTTGCACCTTTCCCCATATTCTTGTGCTGTGATTGGCTTATAGCTTTCATATAGTATCTCAAGAATGGAAGAAAAAGTATCCAATGTAGTCAGCCCTACTATGTTTCAAATTCTTACCCAACTTGTGCTGCTGATGGAACCCCAAATGGAGGACAATGGGTATAAAGGGAGGAAGAGTGTTGATAACCTCACATGCCCAACTGCCTTCCTCAGAGTTGAGAGAGGCAAATAAATTACACCAAAAATGGCCCATTCCTTTCCTCCCACTTTGGTAAAGCGTTCACCAATGTAGAATGTCCTATGAGGAAATGAGTCAATTTCTTATTTATATTCTATTCAGACCTAGAATAAATAAATAAATAAATGCACTGTGTTAGTCAAAGTGAACTTTTAAAATTCACTTCATTTGTGACAGCATCGTAGCACGCTAAAACTTCTCATTCATTAAGAATTCATAATGGACTGAGCAGTAATATAAATGGATACGTGTATTTACTCAATCTCCACAACACCCCTCGGCACTGATACTATACTCATTTACATTGTGTAGTGAGAAGAAAAAGTTCCGGGGACATCAGAAGACTTGCCTAATATCACACATGAGTGGTGGGCTGTAATTTTCACCTCTGCAAATTGATTCCAGAATAAGCAATATTAATCATGACTCTACACTGCCGGGCGAAGAAAGTAAGATCCACGGAGGTGAAATGATTTCTGAAGATTATGCACCATGTAATAGAGGAGCCAGACCTCTTATCTCTAGTCCAGTGGCTTTCTTCCCTTTTTAATATCAAACCGATCAAAGTAATAATTTTGTAATCTCTCAACAAGACAAAGTATGCCTATTGACTAGGCTGCGAGACTCTTTCCGTGCTCATCATAGTCTGGGAGGTTAAAATAGAGGAGAGACTTTAGCAATCAGACACTCTACCCTTGGTCATATTATTCTTTCCCTATTAGTGTTGGTCAAGTTATAATATTTATTTATTAATTTTACTCTAGTCAATTTAAGAGTATACAATTCAAAACGAACACCATTTTTTTCTTTGGCTCTAAATATGATCACTATTTAGAAAAAGAAACTTAAGTGACAGAGTTAAATTAAAGCACAACTAATATGTAATTTTAATGACATATAAATTAAAATACGCTTATTATAATATTCTGCATCAATTCTTTTCCTGTGTGCTAACTAGAGAACCCCATAATATATTTCTTATGTGTTCCAGAGACTTGCTTGATTGTGATGTTCTTGAATGTCAATCTTTTTCTTCTTCTTTGGTGTCAGGTAAATTTTTTTGTTTATTCTTTTTTTACTTAGTTGCTATTGGATTACGTTTTTGAGAAGACTGTTATGAAGATACGAATTTTGAATAAATGAGAATATGTTAAGCAAAAAAAAAAAGATATGGTGTAAATGCAAGTTACTCTTTAATCACTGTCATTTAGTTGGCACAAAAACGCCGATGGTTTGGCATTTTTCCTTCTCCTGAACATTAAGAAACTATTTGATTTTATTGAACACATCAAATGTTGCCAAAAGTATAAGTCATATTGCTCTAGCAGGTACCACACTTTGATAATCCTGCAGAGCTCACAAAGCATTTTGGTTTTCTTGTTTACTGTGAATAAATATGCAAAGAAAAAATCTTGACATTTGATAAGTTATCAAATGTAGAGTATATGAAGCACATTCTGCCCTATGATTGCACCAATGTTCACAATTATGATTTAATAAAATTATTAAACAAAAAAAAAAATCTTGACAAAGACTCAGCTTTTATTTTCCAGTAAACAACTTCCATAAGCCACTTAAAGTCTATCGAAGCAAAATCAGAACACCATGATTAGAAATCCGATCACAATTGTGTATACATGTCACATTCCAATTTAATCAATAGTCAACAAACTATTCTGAAATGATAGCAATCATTAGAGTCGTCTCAACAATTCTTATTTTCTCTCAAATTGATTTACTAGGGGAAAACGCAGAGAACAAATAGAAGACTCCAAGTTTAAATTTTTTTGTTGTGGTTATTTTCACAGGAGAATAGTACAGAGCAGAGGCACCTGATCATGAAATGTTCCGACCACAAAAAGAAATCTCAGCATGAAGAAGATCGCTTTTTTTTTCTGAGTTAAAGGGAATAATATAAACTCTTCTTCTCGGGGAGTAAAGGGCCAAGGCTCCAATTCTATCCCTATCTAAAGAAAATAATGCCAGTTCAAGAGTCAAATCGGTTTCTATTACAAAAGCAGTATATCATTTGTTGATTAGTCTGAAGCCACTAAAACTCCCCCCCAATTCTGTTCAATAACCTTAAAAAACCCTGGTGTCGAGGGACTATCTATCTATCAGTACACGCGAAGTTCTCTAAAACTAATCTGTGTTTTTCAACCATTTTTATCTCACAGCACACTTGAAATGTAGTGAAACTTCCCCAGGACACTTAAATTATGTGGATCAGAAAAAGAGTTTTTATGAAAAGGGGAATATACATAATGTGCTTTGAACTTCTTTCAAAAATAATTTAATTAAGGGCAGTGCCTCTAGCTCAAAGGAGTAGGGCGCTGGCCCCGTATGCCGGAGGTGGTGGGTTCAAACCCAGCACTGTCCAGAAACTGCAAAAATAATTTAATTAATTATCTTTTAAAATGTTCATGGCACACCTAGGAAAACTGGTTGAAAATCTCTGCTCTATATAAATGGACACATATATGGGAGATAAATTTTAAGCAACTTGATTGATGATTTAATATCAATCAAGTTAAGAAATCTGAAACCTCAGTTCCTATTAACTTGTTTTCTGGGTTTGGAAGTGTTATAATTCAACCCAATCAGTAGAATATGTATAGTACGTGTTTGGGATTTTCTCTACTGATGTTGACGGCCTCGTGTCCTCAAACCCACTCAACTTCCTCCTCTTCGAATACGAGACTAGTCTCACATTTTCCTGGTTCTTTACGTTTCTCAGAGATTCTATCATGCCCATTTGACAAGCTATAGTATGTGGACATAAGGAAAAAAAAATTTTTGTAATGTTGGCCCACATACGTGGATGTTCTAGTTAATAAACGAACCTTATTTTATTGAAGTAAGGAATCTGTAACACAGAGATTAAAGACTTGAAATGAAGAGGGCAGTATTCATGCCAGAATAATGAGGATAACATCAGTAATACTCCAGAATTATCTAAATAGAAACAACATTAACAGAGTCTAGACATGTGAAAGCAGGAATGGGGCTGAGATTGGAGCAGGGCACTCCACAAACAGCTTCGTTTAGTAGGGACATGTGTCTTGTGCATTATCCCCTATAAACTATTTGGCACCTGTACTGAGGCCTCAATCAATATTGCTTCAACACATTGATGATTTTAATTATAATTCACAGTTGATCAATAGTTCTGTGTTCTAGGAGAATTCCAACTAACTTTCTAGCCAAGAAATAATCTTTATCTCCTTGTTTTATTCAAAACCCAAGAAATTTCAATACACTATGGTTTAAAAACACTCAAGCCTGTGTAAATGAATCATCATTAATGAATTTGGGGTTTAGTGGAGATATACTTTTTTAAAAACAAATGTCAGATTAATATAAGGGTACAAATAATTAGGTTATAGTGTTTGCATTTCTTAACATTTTTAATGTAGATAAAATGATTCATAATGATAAACCATTTGGGGTTTTGAGTTTTTATTGGTTGAGTTTTGTTTTTCCCTAGGTCATCCTTTAATTGTTAGATCCATTTACACACTGACACTTTTTAAGTCAAAAGTAGCAGAGAAGGATGTTTCGAAAAGTTCAGGAAATGTTTGGGGTCCAAGGGCAAACGTGCTTAAACTACACACTCTATATTATGTCTTGCAAATTTTTCAACTATACCAGCACAGGTTACAAAAGTAATAACTGACATTCACAAATTATGACAATGACAACAAATCATGCCAAAGAAAGATTTTACAAAATTCCAGGCCCAAGGAAAACCAGAAAGTGTGGTACAAAAGCCTGGGATTCATGAGACTGGAGCCCCATTCCTATACTACGGTCAGAAAAAGAATGAGTTCATTTGAAAAATCACTGTGAAGAGTTCATCTTAAGGAGCTGAAATCTTTAGCCTTAGTTGGACCTGGGCTGCACCACAGGAAGAGAACTAGTAAGACTCCACTTCACTCTCCTCCTCCAGTGTATTATCTGAGCTCCCCAATAGCTAACCCTTCCAGACCCCAAGGGAAGAAACCCATGACTGTCATCCAATAGGTCGTCTTCCTGGGGCATGGTAACAGGTGAAGTGGGAAGTGAGGGCCAGAAGAGAGAGGAAAAGAAAACATTTAACCCATAAATCAGAACGCAAAGTCATCCTTTCAAACCTTATGTATAGGTTACCATTTATGTAAAACCAGGCTGGGAAGTGTGTTGATTCTTTCTTTCATTTTCTAAGAAGAATGTAATTGGTGGGACCACATCTATGGTGCAACTTAGAAGGGTACAGGTGAAACTTACTAAATGCAGAATATAAATGTCTGAAAACAATAACTAAGAAAATGCCAGGAAGACTATGTTGGTCTTCATGCAATTGGTTCAGTTTGATGAAAACATTTCAAATTGCATATAAAACCAGCACATTGTACCCCATGATTGCATTAATGTACACAGCTATAACTTAAAAAAAAAGAAGAAGAAGAAGAAAAAGAAAATGATAGGGATACTCAAATATACCAAGTAACCATCCCATGTAGGCTATTTAAGTAGCACATTTTAGGGGCTAAGCAAACAAGTTTTGAAACAAAGCTACCTAGGTTTGAATCCTGTCAACTTTTTGCGTTGGACATATTACTGTGTACATAAATTTTTCATCTCTTTAGGGAGAATATAACAGTTTCTAATACAAAGAAGTGTTTTAAGCATTTAAGTAGACGATACATGTGAATGCAAAAGGCAGAATTGAAAACACCTCAAAAAATAACAGCTGCTATTGTCAGGAGGCATTAGCAGTAAGTAGAATGGATACCAAGGATGAGCCCTGACAATCCAGAATCTCAGAGCTTCCTCCTCCTGACTTTCTTCCCATTTAGTTTAGACTGAAGAATCGCTGTAGGTGAAATGCAAGGCTGATCCCAGCTCAGTTCATCACTAGCTTCTTGAAAGCTCTTGGTGCAGGTTGCAATTACCAAAGATTTTCTGGGATTTTCTTTCTACAGGAGATGATAATGACAGACAAAGCCAGGATAGATCTATTTCTGCTGAGAGGAGGCCCCCCTGGCAGAATAAGCAGCAGGAACCTGCAAATGCACCCCTGTAATGGCTTTGATGAGAGCCTGTCCTGTCACCCCCTCTGGAATCAGATGGCACCGTATTTTATATTCTGAAAAGAGCACCACAAGAGGTCAACACTGAAACAACATCTCCTCATAAATATTTGCTGTTTTATTCAGTTAATCAAAAAAAAGTCTAGCACACAGGCCAATTATCTGTTCATGCTTTACCCTCTAGGTTCTAAAGTTTGTGAAAAAATTAACCGTTCACGAACTGCATGCTTCCAAAGCTCCTGCAGTCTGTCATGTCGTTTTGGAGAAGTAAGTGTATTTGACATGGATCAGGTGCCTTCCAAGCATACATTTTATAAGCAGGGATTTATAAATTAGAAAGTTGAATGTTTCCTACAACTTTATTTTCTGACTGGCTGGATTTTGAAATGCAATCCAATATTATAGGATAATTAGTATTTCCACAACAGTGTTTTACATGACTGAGGTCTACCCTAATATTATTTCAAAACAGCTTTTATTTTTATTAATCCATACGGCCATGATCAGAACAGAAAATACAATGAAAGATAATTGGGCAGTGATCTGCCCATCCTCTGAATCCCCCAGACCTAACTGTAGCACTATTAGATTTTTCTGGAAAGTATAACAACTTATTGAATGTTGTTTAATAAACAATACCCTATAAAGATTCATTTTGGTTTTAAAATGATTCATTTGTATGCCAGAATGGTTAACAGGTTAATGCATTTGGGTTTTTTTGGTGCTTCCATAGCAAAATATCACACATTGTGTGGCTTCAACAACAGAAATTAATTTTTTCACAGTTAGGAAGGGTTGAAGGAAGCCTGAGATCCAGGCATCATCAGGCCTGTTGTAAACTCAATGTAACTTCAAGTGCCATTGACTTTTTTCTTTTTATTGTTAAATCATAGCTGTGTACATTAGTGCAATCATGGGGTACAATGTGCTGGCTTCATATACAATCTAAAATATTTTCATCCCAATGTTCAACATAACCTTCATGGGATTTTCCTGTATGAAAATATTTGTATTCTGCATTTAGTAAGTTTCACCAGTACCCTTCTAAGATGCACCGTAGGTGTGACCTACTTAATGTTCAAAGAAGCTTTCTCAGAGTCCACATGGAGGGATGGATGTTCCTTTAAGACCCTCCAAACTGATTAGCAAGCTAGTCATACAGGGGGCAGACTTTACAAGCAGAGTCTGGCTGTCTCAGGACATCCTGGAAGAGGCCTTAAGAGGGGAAAACAAGTTAATGTGCATCCC
>CAUYRH010111677.1:0-23401 GCA_963574655.1 Perodicticus potto
GGGAGGGGAGGTTGGGCTGGAGGGAGGGTAATTGGTAGGGCCACACCTATGGTGCACCTCAGAAGGGTACAGGCGAAACTTACTAAATGCAGAATACAAATGTCTTTATACAATAATTAAGAAAATGCCATGAAGGGTATGCTAAACAGTTTGATGAAAACATTTCAGATTGTATATGAAACCAGCACATTGTACCCCTTGATTGCACTAATGTACGCAGCTATGATTTAATAAAATAAAAAAAAAATCAGGAATTTGAGACCAGCCTGAGGGAAAAAAAAAAAAAAAAACACCCTGAGATATCATCTAATTCCACCCAATAAGACTATCACAAAATTCCAACGTTACCGATGCTGGCATGGATGTGGAGAGCAGGGGTATACTTTTACACTGTTGGAGGGACTGCAAACTAATACAGCCACTTTGGAAAGATATATGGAGAATCCTCAAAGAACTCAAATTAGATCTCCCATTTGACCCTGCAATCCCACTACTAGGCATCTACCTAGAAGAAAAAAAAATCATTTTATCATAAACACATATGCACTACATTATTCATTGCAGCTCAATTTACAATTGCCAAGACATGGAAACAACCTAAATTCCCATCAATTCAGGAATGGATTAACAAACTGTGGTATATGCATACCATGGAAGACTTTCACCATAAAAAAAGATGGAGATTGTACATATTCTGTATTAACCTGGATGAAGTTGAAACACATTCTTCTCAGTAAAGTATCACAAGAATGGAAAAGCAAATATCCAATATACTCAATACTAATATGAAACCAGTAGATGACCTAATGCATGCCCAAATAGGAGAAAAACTGATTTCAATTCAAGTTGAAGGGAGCGGAAGGGGTGCTCTCAATGAATGTGCACAGGGGTGGAAGGGGTTGTCACACCTTTTGTGTGTGGGACTTTACCACAAGACGAACTCTGCCTAACAAAATCAAATATTTTGACTTGGTTGCTTGTACCCTTACATTAACCTCAAAAAAAAAAAAAAAAAAGAGAGAGAGAGAGAAAGTGCCACTATAGGTGCCTGGAGCTTAATCCCACTTGAAGAACTCTTGGAGCCAGTATAGAACATGCTTTTCAGAGATATCCAACCCAAGGACAGAAAAATGGAGTTATTTGTCCATCAGCTCCTGCCAGTTATTGGTACATAGTTGGTCCTGCAGGGTATTAAATCTCAGGCACTCCGGCCTGTCTCATATGGGCAGAGCAAGTTCTCTGAAGGCCAGAAAGCCTCAGGTGGAGATGCAGGTGCTGACAGTTCCATGTAGGCTTGTTAGGCCCAGGAAGATATAAGCAGGGCCTTGATAAAATAAACCAGAGGACAGTCACAAATCAGTCACTCATCAGCCCATGGTTGCCAAATTTGAGAATGAAAGAAAGTACTGGTGTTATCTCATGTTGGTTTGCTATTTTCCTAGATGCTCTGGCACAGTGGTTCTTGATGGGGCACAATCGTTTTCTGCCAAAACCTCAATAGCAGACAAAGTTCCAAAACCACATTTCCCCACCTTCATGCTTAGAGAGGTTTATACTCACTTTTACATTCTAACCTCACCATATATCCAGGTGTCATTTTCATCTACACTTCATAGAAGAAACTTTGGCTCAGAAAGCTGCAATGACTTATCTAAGGCCACACAGCAAAGAATTTGGAGGCAAGATTAAAACCCAGTCCTCCTGGACAACAAAGTCCTTCCCACAGTCCCCACCAGGTTGCACCCCCTCGGGGGCCTATTCCCCATGCTTTCACTGTCCAGAGTGTTAGAATGAGTGTTAGAAAGGCTAAGGCCCCTATTCATCACTATGTCTTATGAATTAAAAACAATGTTCATGAGGTCATTTCCATGGGGCTCTGGGGTTGGCTGTGTAAATATTTGGCCTTCAGGGCTCTTCTCAGCCAAGCTCCTCAGGGTGCTGACGTTAAACACACTCCTTCAGGAAAAATGCAATCGGTTCGGGAAGGCCCTAGAGTCCAGCACTCAGAAGGCGTCTGCTCAGGCTAATGTTTGACAACGCAAAGCCCATTTTTCCTATGACTTTTTCTCATTTAAGACAAGAAAGATTGCCCTCTGCTCGTCAACACACATACTCACCAGTCATTAATACGCAGGCTTTTAAAAACAGTTGTGATCAGAAAGGTCTGTGTTTTCTCATTTCTTTATGGAGTCAGGGAGGTTCGAGAGAGAGCAAGAGTGAGGAGGAGAGAGAGAGAGAGATGAGAGAGAGGTGGGAGAGTGGAGAAAAAGGGAGGGGAGGAGGATAAAAAACAACCTTATTATCTGCCAACTGTGGCTTTGTTAAAAGTTCAGTCTTTCCATGCATAGAGTGCTGCACACTCATTTAAACTGTGCTGCAGAACCCTCTGTACATGTCTACGGTATGTCTGCAAGTGGCAAAGCAGGTTTCAGAGCAGCCTGAGAAGCACTCCTTGGTGCAATAAATCAATGTAGTGACTATATGCCCAGAAACAGGGAGGGAGGCATGGCCATCAGAAGATGTAATTTCCTCTGTGTGATGGAATTTCAGGTGGTTTTAACTTGATTCTGTGATGAGATACCTAGAGCGTTAGTTTCCTAGGACTGCTGTGACAAAGTACCATAAACTTGGTGGCTTTAAAAAAATAGAAATTTATTCTCACCGTTCTGGAGGCTAAAAGTCTGAAATCAAGGTGTCAGCAGTGCTGTGCTGCCTGTGAAGGCTCTGGCGAGGGAGAGGGAGGAGGGGTCCCCCTGCCTCTTCCAACTTCGGCTGATGGCAGCAACAGTCCTCAGTTCTCCTGGGCATTGGCTGCAGCACTTCATTCTCTGCCTGTGAGGCCCCATGGCCATCTTGCTGGTGTGTCTTTGCCTGTGTCTATATCTTTCCTTTTCTTTTTTTAAAAATAATTAATTTTTTTAAAGACAAGATCTCACTCTGTCACCCAGGCTAGAGTGCAATGGTATAATCATTGCTCATGACAACCTCGAACTCTTAGAGTTAAGCCATTTTCCAGCCTCAGCCTTCCCAGTAGCTAGGTGGGACTATAGGTGTGCACTAGCACACCTGGTTTATTTATTTATTTAATGGAGACAAAGTTATTCTATGTTGCCAGGGCTGGTCCTGAACTCCTGTCCCAAGTGATCCTCCCAAATTGCTGAGATTACAGGCATGAGCCAGAACACCCATCTATTCTTCTTATAAACACACCAGGTATTTTGGATTAAGGCCTATCCTATTCCAATATACTCTATCTTAGCTAATTACCCACAGTGCTATTTCCAAATAATGTCATATTGTGAACATTATTACCCCATTATTACTTTCTATTACCCCAATCTGGGAGGTCAGGGCTTCAGCATAACTATGGGGGGACTCAATTCAACTCATAACATTTAACAATGAGCTAATGGCCATCTATAGATCGTGGGCAGGAGGCAAAAGTGCGCATCACCTGGGAGACTGAGCCCAGGGGAGACACCTGGGAGAGTCTGAGTCACCTGGGAGACTGTTTCTGGACAGTCACAGTCTGCTCCCAGGGATGTGGGATGCCCAAATGAGCCTGTGCCTTCACTGCAAAGCTGCTCCACAAGCCATCCTGAAGGCAACATGCCCCCCCCCAAAAAAGGTCCTGAGCCCCTGAGAAAGAGGAGCTAGCTGTGTCCCAGGACGGAGGTTGGGTCCCTGGCAAGACTAGACTGATGACACCTGGTGAAGCATCTGAAGCCTGGATCAGGAGTTCCTCACTGTTGACCATGAGCCTCTGGGAGCACATTCCTAGCGCATGAAGAGGGACCGATAGAGGCGGGCAGCCAAGATAAACTGATGGGACAGGAGCTGCATGCTGAGAGTATTAAATCGGAATATTTTATATTGGAACACTTGTTCATTCTGAGAGCAGATATTGAGGACAAGATCATGGAGTCTTCCCTATAACCACGATACAGAGGACTCCAGCTAGACTATGGAGGAAGAGTGACGCTGTCCTCTCTGTCCAGGGACTGCAGAAAGAAGAGAGCCCAGGGGCAGCGGCAGGGAGGAGGGTGAGCCAAGGTGTGGGTCTCAGGGCAGGTGCCTGGGCTGTGTGAGCAGGAAGAGAAGTAAAATCCTGAACTCCTTTTTAGAAACACAGAGTTCATAGGACTGATGATTCACAACACATGTGTAAGGTATAAGGACTACGAAGAGTGATGGTATTCACCTATGGACCATCACTCAGCTAAAGAAATAGTAACTCTCCTGGGGCCCCTCTATTACCCCAATTCTGTGCTAACAATTCTCTTGTTTGTTGAGATTTCATCTCCCTGCATATGTGTGCATCCCTAAGTGACATAGCATGTAATTTTGCATATTTTCAAATGTATATAAAGGGAACCATTTGACATATATTCTCTTGTGACTAGCCTCTTCACTGAACATCAAGTTCTTAAGATTCACATATGGCTGAATATTCACATATGGCTGAGTTCACATATTAGCTGTAGTTAATTTATCATTAGTGTGTTGTTTTCATTGTATAGATTCACACAGTTTGTCCACTCTTCTGCAAAGGGCCACCCTGCTCCTATACCACTGTAAAAGTTCCTGGGAGCACCCTTGAGCCATCTCCCACTACCCAGGAGTGGAATTGCCAGGCACATGGTGGGCACCTGTTAGCTCAGCCAGCTGATGCCAAACTATTCCCGGGTGTTGGGGCCACATGCCCCATGTTACTCATCCCCTTGCCTGCCCTGGCATCCTCAGATTCTCAGTTCTATTTCTGATATTTTCCAGAATTGTCAGAATATTATTTACAAATGTCACAAAGCAACTGGGAAAAATAGCAATTAAGCAATTTATAATTCAAAACAAAACATATTTTAAAGGAAGATGAACAATAGGAGGAATTTTTTAAAGGGAAACAGAGTGAGACCCCCTACCCCTGAAGTGATCAGTCTCTCCCTGGAATGGCCCTGCTGCCTGATCCTGTCAAGGGCTCTGTGGCAAGGAAACTGTACTATAATTTTTATGTTTGCTCTCTCTAAAATCCATGGCCACAACATTTCCCTGAAGCCTCAGCATCATTCTTTGTGACGCCACAGCTCCCAGCCAGGTGTGGCCACCTCCCTGGAATCTGGGCCCTGGAGACCTCTGAGCCTCCATCCCCAGCTCCCCTGCTACCTGCTTGAAGCCATGACACTGTGAGAGCACATGACCATCCAGCCACCCTATCTTGTTGAAGGACTCTGCATCAAAGGAGATGACATCAACCCCTGGGGAAACAGACACCTAGGTCTAGCCTGGAGGGCTAAAGCGGAGGCTCTGCTATCCTTTCCCCAACAGAAGCAGTGTCCTTGAACCTCAGGGAAGTTCCCCAATCTAGGACAGTGTTTGGCAAAACTTATGATCCAGTAGGTCAGTATGAATCCCGTAGGACTCCGGGAATAGAAGTCTCAGGCCATCTGCTGCCCCCAGGACCCTGCCCTCCATGCATAGCCACCCGGCCTTGCCCAGCCCTGCCACAGACACATCTTTCTAATCTGTTATCACCCCCATTGCATTGTTGAAGAGTCTGAGCCCAGAGAGGTTGTGCAATGAAACTGGGTCCTTTTTGTGCACATTGACATATCTTGGTCTTGATCCATTGAAGCTCAGTTTCTCAGAGGACCAGGCATACAGGGAATTTCATGTGGGGAGGGTGTGTCTTCCACTCTCAGTTCACACATACCCCGACCATGTGTGCCCTGGAATGCCAGCTGGTCTAGGAGCCTGGCCCTTCCTAAGCTGCCCTCCCCTCCTCCTTCAGGGTTAGCTCCTAACATACCCGTTGCTGGTCCCCATTAACCTTTCTTGCCCATTGTGTAAGGGCTGTGGTTGCTTAAAGGGGATGGTCTTCCTAGTGTTAATGAGCATGAAGAAGAGAGGCCTCTGGGCTGGGAGAGAGGGAGGCCTCTCCTTGCGTAAGGGATCCAGCTGAGCCTTCCAGGGATTGAGATTAAATGTCACAAAGCAAAGTTTACTCTTATTCCCAGAATGGGATCCTGAGCTCTCAGGAGCTCTTCCTCCCCCAAGATTCCATCTTGCTGCTGAAAAAAGACCTGTGTGTCACACAAGGTAGCTCCAAATGATAGGCACAAGGAGAAAATCAAAGGAGGGAAGGCATCTAGCCAGTCTAGTTGCGTGCACTTGGAGGCCACCATGTGAAGGGGCCACCTGGAAGGAGGATGACAGCCCCAATGGATAGCAGCCTGGGGACGCCCTGTGCCAGGCACTTTCCAGAGACCTCACACACCTGCTCAGTTAAACCTCACCCCAGCCTGGGAGGCAGATGCAGAAACAAGCTCAGAAAGCATAATTTCAAGGGTGGGGCTGAGGCCAGAAGGCTGACTTCTGCCTCCTGACCTCAGTCCAGTGTCTCCCTCCTCAAGACCTTCACTATGTCACCACCTGCTTCCACCCCTTCCCATGAAGGTGAAAAGCATGAGTTTGTTGCAACTCCTTGGCCCTGGTGCACAGGAGCATGAAGCCAGCACTGTTTTCTTGGTGACTTTCATGGGCTCATTGGGCCTCCTATTCCTAATGTGTCCCTAACCCCAACCT
Source organism: Perodicticus potto (assembly GCA_963574655.1). Taxonomy (NCBI): domain Eukaryota; kingdom Metazoa; phylum Chordata; class Mammalia; order Primates; family Lorisidae; genus Perodicticus; species Perodicticus potto. Next base: position 6,580 of record CAUYRH010111677.1, read on the forward strand.
CCTAACTGCTTATCCTCAGCAGCATGGAAAAGTCATAAACTGTGGAACCTGCCCAAGTATTTATTTTAGTTAATAAAAATGCCTTAGACTTTGCCAAGAGCCATTTAACTTTAATTGGAAACTTTTGAAGCATTAAGAATGCACCGAGGTTTAAGACATGTCTAAAGGCACTGGAATCATAGATCATGTGAATGATTCTTTGGACCAGGTGGAACGAAGACAACCTTTTAACAAATCCACCTCCCTTAATGGACTCATTTGTAACTAACTCTCTGCAATGCTCAGGAGAATGTTTCCCCCAGAACTTTGAGTGCCAGCCAGTGTGGTTAAAAGCAGCCAACACCTGGTGAATGTAAATGGGGAACCCAGAAAAAAAACAAATCGCCACATAAACAAAAGGTAGTACAGGAAGGAGCAATTGGGATGCTTCATACTGTAGTCAGGAGAGATATCTCCCCCTAAATGTGCAGGAAGCTAGAGGACAGGCACCATCTACAGTTCATTCCAGAAACATCATCCCCAAAACAACATCCATCTACTTTGTTTATGGAAGACATGCTGGGTGCCAGGCCTGGACAGAAAGCCTTCAGGGCTATGGCCAACTTCTCTGGCCCCAGCTTAGGACACATTCCCACTGGCCTTCAGACCCCACCCTCTGCAAGACCTTGCTCAGGCTCTTGCCTGTGCCAGGAGCACTCCCCCAACTACCCTCTTCTGTGCTGGCTCACTATGGCTGTGTAACAAATCACTCCAAAACTTAGCAACTGAGAACAACAAACACTTAGAATGACACAGTTTATGTGAATCAGAAAGGCAAGAGTGGTTTTTCTGGCTGGCTCTGGCCCAGGGGTCTCTCTCAAGGATAATGGCTGTGGTGTCATCTGAAGGCTTGACTGTTGCTGGAGGATCCTTTTCCAGGTTTAGTCCCATGGTTGTTGGCTGGAGGCCTCAACTCCTCACCATGTGGACCTCTCCATAGGCTGCTGAGTAAGGTCACAAAATTGTGACTGACCTTCCCTGGAGGGAGTAATCAGAAAGAGACAAGAGAGAGAAAGAGGAAGTGTCAAAATGGAAAGCACAGTCTTTTATAACCTAATTTTGGAAGTGATAAACCATCACCTCTGCTGTGTGCAGTTGTATACTAAATTTAAAATGTTCATCAAAATTTAGGTGTCCCCAGAACCTCAGGATGTGAGCTTATTTGGAAACAGTGTCTTTGAAAATATAATTGGTTAGTATGAGATCATACTATATTAGATTGAGCCCTACCTCCAATAACCGACATCCTCATAAAAAGGCCACATGAAGACACAAACGCAGAAGTCACACAGGGAGAAGGCCACATGATAATGGAGGCAGAGATTGCAGTAATGTGCCCATAAGCCAGAGAACTCCAAGAATTGCTGGCAGTACCAGAAGCTGGGAGAGAAGCATAAAAAGATTCTCCCTCAGAGCCTCCAGAAGGAACCAACCCAGCCAAAACCATGATCCTGACCCCAGAACTGTGAGCGAATAAATTCCTATTGTTGATTCAGTTTGCAGTACTTTGTTATGGCAGCTCTAGAGCACTGGTCACACGCAACACTGATTTATGTAGGATGGACCCCAAGGCTGTGAGCTAAAGTGGATGGGACACAGGCACTGCCTTCCACAGTGCTCAAGCCTCTCTATTGATTCTTCAGGCCTCAGAGACTGTGACTCCCGCCATGGGGCGCACCCTGACCTCAGACTTGCAGGGTACCCAGGGAAGGTTTCTGGGACACCAGGAACACCTTCATCACACACTTCCACTTGGCATTGTTCCCACTGTCTTTCCACCCTACTAGACTGGATGGTCCAAAGGCAAGGGCTGCTTCTATCTTGTTTCCCACTGCTTTCTTCTACCCCTGGTGACAGGCACAAGCCTGGCAGATAATAGGTGCTCCACAAGTACATGAGTGACTAGGTGGATGTGCCGTTTATCTGCTACTCCTAATACCCCTGCATTATCAACAATCCTGCTCTGACTTTCAAGATGAGGGGTGAGGCTGGAGAGCTGGTAGCACCACTCCCTTCCCTCACCCCCAACCACCAGCAAAGTCACACACCAAGCAGGCCATAGAGCTCAAATTCGACCCCCTCTCTGTTGGCTCCAAGACCTGGGCTTTCCTATTGAACCAACATGACCTCAAGAAAAGGTGTTAGTAGTAGGGTGGGGACTTCAGAATGTACAGGCCCTGAGGAAAGAGAATAGTCCCACAGGATAGCCCTGGAGAGAGACTGGTTGGAATGGGGGGCACGGGCTGTGAGAATCCCTCACTAATTACCATGGTCAACAGCAATTGACCCTAGGCCCTGCTCCACTCTCTGGCTGATCTGGAACTCAAGACACTTTCCTTTGCTCCCCTGAGCATAGTGGAAACCAAGGAAGAACATTGAGAATAGATTTGGTAACAACCTAATGATGACAGGGAAACACACACAAAGGCTTAAAGGAGTCAGAGCCCACCTGGGCAGCAGGAATGGCAGAGATGGCTGTGTCGCCATGACCTATTCTCCCTCCCACCCTTACTCATAGAGAATTATGCAGCTGGGTCCACAAGCAAACATTTCCCAGCTCCTATGTGGCTAGACATGGGCAATGGGATCATAGCAGAAGTGTTCACATGGAATTTCATAAAAGTAATGTAAAGTATGAAGGGTGAGCCCTCTTTGCCACATGTACTACTGCCTGCTTGCTGGAATGGCAGATGTAACAGCTGGTGCTCAAGCAGCCGTATTTGACCATGAGATGGAAGCTGTGGGTTGAGAAAGGCTAAGCAGAAAGTTAGAAAGGCTAGAGTTCCTGATGCCTATCTCTACATTTTTATATGTAAAAGAAGAATAACTTCGGACCTTCCTTAACCTACTGTAATTTTGTATTTTATGTATATTATAGCCAAACCTAATACAAATTTACAGAGCACATTGTGTCATCTTTGCCTTTAGTCAAGATTCTGCTATCAAAACTTTCTCATACCAGTCAGAACACTTAGAGGGATGCAGAATGAAGTCTTGGATGGTGATTCTGATGACCCTCATTCAGCCTGTCCTAGCTGTGTAAGTGGGAGAGGGTGGTGTTATCAACTGTCCCCCTCCTCACTCCCAAACTCTCTCGCCTTTTCTGTGCCTAGGGACATAGAGCTCACATTTATTGAGCATCAGCCATGTGACAGGCAAGGTGCTAGGTCCTTTGTGTCAATTATCTGGTGTAGTTCTTGCCCTTACTCCCTAAGACTATGGTGCAATTCTACAGTTAAGGAAGCTGAGAGTCAGAGATGGCACTCACAGCCTGCGCTCCCAAGGAGTATGGGGGGCAGGTGGCCCTGGCACCCTTGAGAAAGTACCGGGCAAGGGTTCCTGGGGAAAAAGGCAGGGAGACTGGGTCCTGGATTCAGGATGTTATGACTGTCCTTGCTCTCCATTCTGGGGCCATGTCCTCCCTTCTCATACCCAAGGCTCACTCTGATTGGACAGCCAAGACCACTCACCTAATCTCTCAGAGCACTGCAGTGGATGATCTGCTGGGCTGCATCCACATTTCCACCTCAGGGGAGGCAGGTGAGCCCCAGAAGAAAACAGGCACTGTGGCCAGAATAAAAGGCTAGACGTAAAGCCATTTCTTTCATAGTGAAAACTGCAGGGCTTGCTTCCTCCCCAACAGCCCTTCTGGGTGAGTCCTGAATGAGTCCTGGGTGAGGTTTCAAGTCCCTGAGGAGTATGGGCCCCTTTAAGTAAGAATAAGGCCCGCCTAGAGCTGCCCTCTGAGATTAGAGTGACTTGGGAAACCCTATTTTATGTAAATAAATATATTTATATATCTGTATATGTATATGATAATATATAGGGTTATTATATGTACATATTATATTTTTAATAATATAATGATATGTTACTCTATGTTACATAATACACTATTTTGTACCATATTACTCTGTTTTATAATATTCTATATTATACCATTCTATAAGTATAATCGGTACAGACTTTAGAACACACAGGCATTCTTTAAATTATTTTTCCAGCCATGTCTATGTGAAGATCCTGGGTGGACAGAGTTCAGTCTCATGGAAGGAAGGCATAACCAGAAGTCCACGCTATAGAACAGTGGTGAGGTCCCCATTGTTTTAAGTGTGTAAGAAGAAGCCAGGACAGCCTAGGGCATGGAGGGTGGAGAAGATTCTATTTAATTCCTCATCTTTAGTCAAAGCCCAGTCTCAAGGTATGGAGTGTCCTTTCTGGTCAGAAAATTTGGTTTGCTGAAAGGAACCTTTGGAACAAGGATCCTATTGAGGAGGTACAGGAGGTGGCCCTAGGAAGTATAGGAAGGAGGAAGAAAGGAGGCAGCAAGCTACCATGGTGGGGTCTGACCCACTCCTTAGAGGTGGTTCCCCTGAAGATAAGGTCACTAGGGTATTTCCCTCCAGCCCCCCTCAGACATTGAACCAACACTACTGCAGTTGGTTAGGGATATTAATTTCCTAGCATTTCTAGTCCCCCCATGCAAGTGGGCAAAATCGACTCTGAGAGCCAGAAGTTTGCCTCCAGCTAAGAATTAAGGGGCTGACATGGAAGTTTCCAGTAAGGACTGGCAAAGGAGGTGAGGGAATTCCTGTGAGCCCCAATGGAGGGTGCCATGGAATAGGAAGTGTCTCTGCTTTATGGACGCCAGTGTACAGAACCTTTCCCAAGGGACATTGTTGGCACAACGAAAGCAGTCACCTCCAGCCCCCTTCTGAGCAAGAATTTGGCTCAGTGCTCCCTCAGGAGTCAGCTGCATCTCCCCAATGGCAGATGTCCCCATGTGTTTCTCTCCCTAGTCCTTCCTTATTCCTGGCTTTAGCTTTCCAAGACTCCCCTTACAGGCTTGGCCATTCGTGCGGGATATCTTGACATGCCCCAAACCATGGGTTTCCTAGAAATTTCACTGAGATTGAAGGCCCCTGAATTTTTCCCCCACACTTACCAATAAGTCCAGAGTAGTTGCTACATCTCACTCACTAGTCCAATCAGCATGATGTCATCAGTGTAATGGATCAGTGTGATACCCTGTGGACCAGAAAGGCAATAACATCTCTATGAACTAAATTACAACAGAGGGCCAGGTGAGACAGCCCTGCAGGTGTATAGATGGCCTTACTGGTTGAAAGCAAACTGCTTTTGGAGGGCTTATGGACAGAGATGGAGGAAAAGGCACTTACCAGATAGATAGTGTCAACAGAAAAGAATTCATACTCTGTAAAATAATTTAAAGAGGTTTATTCTGAGCCAACTTTGAGGACCATGACCCATAGCCACACCCAAGAAGCCTTAAGCAAGTGTATACACTATGGTGGGGTTACAGTTTGGTTTTATACATTTCAGGGACACAGGAATTACAGGTAAAGTCATAAATCAGTATGTGGAAAGTATACATTAGTTTGGCCTGAAAAGGTGGGACATTTAAAAAGGGAGTGGGGGTGGCTTACAGGTTATAGGTGGGCTTAAAGATTCTTTAGCTGACAAATGGCTGAAAGTTAGGCTTTGTCTAATAGTCCAGAATACAGCAAAAAGGAATGCTTGAGTTAAGATAAGGGTCTGTTAATCAGAGACAAAGTACCAGACATATGCCCAGACTCAAGTGGTTTGTTGTGTATATCAATGACCTGCAGATGTGTCTTACTTAACATTAAGCCTGTTAATCAGACACAGAGGACATCTCTAAAAGGGGAGGAGAGTATGATGAGGCATGTCAGATCTCCTTTCTCATGGCTAGTTTTAGGGATCCCCTTGGCCAAGAAGTCCAGTCGATCAGCTGTACGTAGGTGAGAACTTTAAGATTTTATTTTAGTTCACAATAGCTATATACCAGGCACCAGGGGATGGGTTAATTTTGCTCCAGCAATGAAACCACATCTGTTATAATGATCCGCTGACAAGATCCATTGTCATTAGCACAGGCCATGTAAGTTAATTGAATGGGGACATGGTAGGAATCACATCCAAGTCCCTCCAAGTCCTTGTGGTGGTACTAAGCTCTGCAATCTCTCAAAGAATTGCTTGTGGTTTACTATTCCATAGGTAGGAGCAATTCAGTTCTTTTGTAGTATAGCACATTGCCTCATGGACCACTTTGTACTTTCCATTTTGATACTAGATTTGAGTCTAGTTATCGGTCTAGAGGCAAAGGTGGGTGGTGGGGTGGGCCCTAAGGGTAATTAGCAGTGTCTTACAAGACAACTGCTGGGGTCAGAGAGCGGGCATTACAGGTTTTTCAGGCAAAGGAGGGCTTCTATTCCTACATAAGAAGGCTAGCCCTCCTTTTTCTATAGGTCTAAATATTCACTGCTTTTACCTATTTGTATAAAGTATCATTTGTGGCTTTCGTCTTTTTGTAGAAATTATACAGATGTACTATTACTGTATTTCAGTTGATGATTTTATTGACTTGCAGTTGTAAGAACTGATATATTCAGATCTTTTGTACTTTTGTCTTAGTTTCCCCTAATGGTAACATTTTACAAAACATCACAACTAGCATATTGATATTGAGGCACTCTTGCATTTTTATTCAGATTTCCCTAGTTTTATTTTTCCCCACTTATGTGCATGTGTGTGTGCTTAGTTCAACACAAGTTCATCACATATGTATGTCCATAGGCCCACCAAAACGGTTAAAATTCAGAACAGGTCTGTAACCACAAAGATCCTTCCTTTCACCCTTTTATATCTGCACTTACATCCCATCCCACACTTGTTCCTTAGCCTGTTTCTTGGTAGTAGTTAGTAGTAGTAACTACTAATCTGTTTTCCATTTCTATTTCAGCAATGATATGTAAATGTAATTATACAGAATAATTGGGATTGACCTTTTTTGCTCAGCATAATTCCCTGAAGATTCATCCAAGTTGTGTGAGTTTATTTCTTTTTATTGCTAAGTATTATTCCATGATATACACAGTTTGTTCTTACTTATTGAAAGCCTCTTGAAATGCATTTGAAAAGTGTTCCCTCTTCTGTTTTCTAGAATAAATTGTGTAGAATTAGTGTTAATTCTTCTTTATGCATTTGGTAGAATTCTCCAGTGAAATTCTAATAGACCTGTAGCTTTCTAATTTATGAGCTTTTAAATTACAGATTCAACTTCTTTTCTGGTATTAAGACTGTTGATATTACCTATTTAACCTTTGTTGTGTGTGTGTTTGTGTGTGTGTGTGTGTGTGTGTGTGTGTGTGTGTGTGTGTGTGTGTGTGGTGTTCTAGGAATTAGTCCATTTCTTCTAAATTGTTGAATATATGAGCAACAAAAGGAAAAATAAACAGATTGGACTTTTTCAAAACTGAATTTCCTTATGATCCAGAAGGAAGGTGCCTTCCCTCTGCTGGGTCTGGCTGGACATTGTCCCCTTCCTTTCCCTTTCTCTGCTGGGTCCAGCTTTATCCCAGCAGGCACAAGAAGGCCCCCACCATCTTAGGAGGCTTCAGGGCTTCCTCAGAAGTTTCCAAGAGGCAGTTGGCAAGAGAGCCGTACTCTTGGGGCTAGGAAAGATTTAGTGACAACTCAGCTGGTGTCAAGGCTGCTGTGGGCTCTGGCTTAGCCCTGCCTCTTAATGGGAAGGGAAGGGAGAAAGAGGAGAATGTAAGTCATGAAGAACAAGGGAGCTCTGTACATGCTCCTATAGACTAATCTCCAAGATATGTTAATAAGTGGGGAACAGAACCCAAAAGCACAACATTTGTACACCTAGACAGTATTTGTTAAGAGCAAAATAATATATAGATAAAACATTTGTCTGTACATAAATAAATCCTGGAAGGACATGCAGAAAATGGGTAGGATGGGCTGGCAGGGACTAGACAGGTAGGGGAGGGATTTTTCCCATGCATCCTGTTGTACCTATGTAATTTTGAATCATAGCAAAGAGTTATTTCTTTTTAAAAATAAAGTATATTGGCTCAGCGCCTGTGGCTAAATGGGCTAAGGCGCCAGCCACAAACACCTGAGCTGGCGGGTTCAAATCCAGCCAGGTCCTGCCAATGACGGCTGCAACCAAAATATAGCGAGGCATTGTGGTGGACGCCTGTAGTCCCAGCTACTTGGGAGGCGGAGGCAGGAGACTCGCTTGAGCCCAGGAATTGGAGGTTGCTGTGAGCTGTGATGCCACAACACTCTATCCAGGGTGACAGCTTGAGGCTCTGTCTCAAAAAAAAAAAAAGTACATTTATAATTTACCATAAATTGTATAATTTATATATAATTTACATACATAATATAATATAATAAAAATAAATTACATTTGAAAATTTAAAAGGTTTCCATGTTTTGTTTTAAGCCAGCATTGATGAACAGCTTGATAGTCTTGTCTCTCCCTAGGACAGTTAAACATATTTGGAGTTTGATTCAGATCAAATGAGACTGCCACAATGCAAGCCTAGTTCTGAGAAAGTCTTCCTGTATCACTTACCTCTTTGAGTCTTGACTTTTTTTCTTTTTTTTGTTCAAGACAGAGTCTCATTATGTTGCCCTCAGTAGAGTACCATGGCATCACAGCTCACAGCAACCACCAACTCTTGGGTTTAAGCAATTTTCTTGCCTCAGCCTCCCAAGTAGCTGGGACTACAGTCACCTGCCACAACACCTGGCTATTTTTTTGTTATTGTTGTTTAAGCAGGCCCTGGCCAGGTTCAAACACACCAGCCTCGGTGTATGTGGCCAGCACCCTACCCAAGGAGTTATAGGTGCCACCCAAGGTGTCTTGACTTTCAATGCACAGTTAACCTCAGTAAAATTCTAGGCTTAGACTTTTATATGGCATGATAGCTTATTGCATAGCTATTAATTAATTGGGTTTTCTGATAGCACTAACCGGTTTCTTAAAAGTGAGATACCTAGGTTTTACACAAAAAGGCCACTGTACTAAATCTCATCATTTCATGGTACTGGAGACCAGCAGCTAAGTCTTCAGTATTTACCTGTCTGAAAGACAGCAAAGCTCTGAAGCCAAGCTGCTTGGCTTCTAACACTAATTCAACCACCTGCAGGTGGAATGGCCTTGGGCAGATCACTCAGACTTCCTGGGCTTCAGTTGTACTTTGTATGTAAATGAGAATACTCTTTTTTTTTTTTTTTGAGATAGGGTCTCACTGTGTTGCCCAGGCTGGAGAGCTCTTTTAATAGCTCATTAAAACCTCAAACTCCTGAGCTCAAGTAATCCTTTTCCTCAGCCTCTTGAGTAGCTGGGACGACAGGTGCCTGCTATCAGGCCTGGATAATATTTCTATTTTTTTTTTCAACATAAGGAGCCAGGCCTCCTGGTCTATTTTTTTTTTTTTTTTAGAGAGACCAAGTTTCATTATGTTGCTCAGGCTGATCTCAAACTCCTGGAGTCAAGCAATCCTCCTGCACCAGCCTCCCAAAGAGCTAGGATTAAAGGTGGGAGTCACCATGCCCTGCCCAAGATACTCATGTAATCAATCTTAGGGGATCACCAAGAGGCATTAAAAAAGCCTGTTCCACATGGAGGCGCCCATAGCTCAGTGGGTAGGGCACTGGCCATATACACCAAGGCTGGCAGGTTTGAACCCTGCCTGGGCCAGCTAAAATACTACAATGACAACTGCAACAACAAAAAAATAGCCGGGCATTGTGGCAGTGCCTGTAGTCCCACCTACTTGGGAGGCTGAGGCAAGAGAATCACTTAAGACCAAAAGTTTGAGGTTGCTGTGAGCTGTGACACCACAGCACTCTACCCAGGGCAACAGCTTGAAACTGTCTGAAAAAAAAGAAAAAGCCAGTTCCACACAAGCAACAAAGGAAAAAAAAAAGTGGATAAAATGAACTTTGTCAAAATTAAATACTTTTATGTACCAAATGACTCTATTAAGAAAGTAAAAAGATGACCTTCAGAATAGGGGAAAATATTTGCAAATCAATATCAGATAAGGGCTTAGTTTCTATAATAAATAAAAGCTCTTACCACTCAACAACAAAAAGATAAATAACCCAATTAAATTAGGAAAAATACTTGAATAAATACATCTCTGAAGAAGATATTCAAATGGCCAAAAAGCACAGGAAAAGGTGACTGACAGCACTAGTCATAAAGGAAATGCAAGTCAAAACCAAGCAGAAATATCACCTCACACCACTAGTATGGCTACAACTAAGAAAAATAAACAGAAAATATTAAGTGTTGCTGAGGACGTGGAGAAACCAGAACTCTTGCCCATTGCTGGCAGGAAAGTAAAATAGTGTAGCTACTATGGAAAACAGTATGGTAGATCCTCAAAAAGTTAAACATATAATTACCATATGACCCAGAAATTTTACTCATGAGCATATCCCTAAAGGAGTTGAAAATGGTTGTTCAAACGCAAACGTGGGTGAATGCTCACAGCAGCATCATTCACAATGATGTGGAATGTTTCCCAAAAAGTGAGAAATGTCCATCAACTAATGAATGGCAAAGGAAACGTGGTATATGCAGACATTAGAGTATTATTTAGCTATAAAAAATGAATAATGTATTGATATATACCACAACATTAGTGACCCTCAAAAATACTATGCCAAGTGAAAAGCTAGACACAAAATGCCATATACTGTATGATTCCATTTATGTGAACTGTGCAGAGTAGATAAATCCATGGAGACACGAAGCCAACTAGTGGTTGCCAAGAATGAAGGAAGAGAAAGTAGGAAGTGACTGCTTAAAGGGGACAGGGTTTACATTTGCAGTGAGGAAAATGTTCTAGAACTTGGAATTGATGATGGTTGTACAATCTTGTGAATATACTAATTGTCCCTAATGGTAAATTTAATGTTATATATATTTTAACACCATAAATTAATATTAAAATTTTAAAAGTCTGCTTCCCTAGACAAAAAGTTTAAAATGGTAGCCTAACAACAGAAAACTTTTTTGTCAAAACACATCCTATTCTGGCCAAAGATGAAGATGAAACCTCTACTCACTCCACCTCTATGGTGTCAGCAGAGCTAAGCAAGACAACTTTCTATTCTATGCTTAGTAGAAACAGACAACAGTGCCCAGATTCTCCTGCCAGACTACTTTGGATGGTATTGAGTGGGCTGCTTATCTTCCATCCCCCACTTGTAGAAGATGGCACAATGAGTCTCCTGCCAGTAGTGTCAGTGTGATCCAGACGCAGGCTGAGCATTAACAAGACTGAACAAAATTATACAAGTCAGTGTCCCCGGAGCCAGTAAGGCCTGGTGGGAAACTGAGTCTGCACTCCTCCCTGCAGCAACAAAGCTTAGTGAGCCAGCCCTCCACTTTTTCTCCCTAGTATCAGCCAGGCCCAGCGGGGAGTTGATCTTAAATCTCTACTAAGAGACAATGAGGTGGTTAGAGCTGGTGCCACACTTCAGTCAAGAAGGAATTAGCAGGGACAAAGGGGAAGCCAAGCATGAACACCCACCTGACCCTTATCTTACATATGATCAGAATGTCTTCCATGTTAAGAGAAGAAGAAGATTAAATAGAATCCAGAATCTCATAATATAATATCCAAAATGTCCACAATACAATAAAAACTAACTTGTCATTCCAAGAACTAGGAAAATCACAACATGAATGAGAAAAACGATCAACATGCATAGACACTGAGATGAGTTAAATGTGGAACTATCTGAAAAGACTGGTTCTGAGGCCAGTATTACCCTAATACCAAGACCAGACAACACAGAGGATACCAAAAAAAGACAACTACAGTATCTCTTGTAACCATAGAGGCAAACAAAATATGAGCAAACCAAAACTTGCAAGGTAAAACAAAAAATTATATACCGTAACCAAGTGTAATTTATTCCAGGAATGCAAGGCTAGTTCAATATTTTTAACTCAATCAATGTAATTCACCATGTCCTTCGTTTAAAGGCAAAACTTATACACATATAATTCTATTAATTGATGCAGGAAAAGCATTTGACAACTTGCAACACTCATTCATGATAAAAACCTCAGCAAACTAGGAATAAAGGGAAACTCTCACAACTTTAAAAAAATGTGTACAAAAACCCTACACCTAACATCTTATCTCAAATGATGAAAGACTGCATGTTTTCCCTTTGAATTTGGGAGTAAGGAAACAATGTCCATTCCCACCACTCTCATTCCTCATATGACTGGAAGTTATAGCCATTGCAATATGGCCAGGGGGGAAAGCACACAAATTGCAAAGGAACAAATGAAACTGTCCCTATGTGTAGATGACATGATTATCTGTGTAGAAAATCTAAAGGAGTCTTTAAAAAAATGGTAGAACTAATAAATGAAATCAGCAAAGTTGAAAGATATAAGAAAAACATACAAAAATCAATCACATGTCTAACAATGAACATGTCAAAAATCAAAATTAAAAATGGTACCATTTATACTCACTCCAAAGAAAATGAAATATTTAGGTATAAAGATAACATGTAGGGGATCTGAAATGCTGACAATTAGAAAATGTTAATTAAAAAATCAAAGACCTAAATAAAAGAAGAACCATGTTGTGTTCACACACTGGAAGACTCAACATAATAAAGGCATTGGTCCTCTCAAATTCATCCATAAATAGATAATAATTCTCACTGAAATCCCAAGAAACTTTTTTGTAGACATAGACAAACTTATTCTAAAACATATATGGAAATGCACGGACTTAGGTTAGCTAAAGCACTGGGACAAAGAGGAATTGTGTGTTTGTAGCCAGGGGATGGAAGGGTAATCTTTGCACTCACTATTAAGGCTCACTCCATAGTTACAGGGATGAGAGTGTAGTCCTGTCAGAGAGATATACTCATGGATCAATGGAAAAGAATGGAAATCCCAGAAAGAGACTTACATGTTTAACTGGTTGTTGACAAAGGGGTAAAAACTGCCTACAGCAGGAAGCTTTTTTACTAAATAGTGTTGGAGCAATCGCAAATCCATAGACAAAACCTCTCACTTCATAAAAAAATTGGCTCCAATAGATCACTGGTTTACATCTAAAAGCATCAAAGTAAAAATCTTTTTTAAAAAATAGAAGAAAATCTTTAGAATCTAGGATGAGGCAAAGAGTACTTATACTTCACACCAAAAATAATCCAGAAAAGCCAAATTGATAAACTGGCCCCACCAAATTAATATATCTTTTGCTCTGTTAAAGATTCTATTAAGTGAATGAAAGGACAAGCTAACAATGAGCAGAAAATGTTTATAGACCACATAATGACAAATAATTAATATCTCAAATATATAAAAAAAATTCTCAAAACTCAACAGGAAAATTACCAACAAACTCATTAGAAAATGGGAAGAATACATTCCATTTCACTGAGGATGATATCAGTTGGAGAATAAGCACAAGAAAAGATGTTCATACCATTAGCTATCAGGGAAAGGTAAATGAAAAGCACATTGGGATATTATCTACATATTTATCAGAATGGCTAAAATAAAAAATAGTGCCAACATCAAGTGCTATCAAGAATGTAGGGGGATGTTCCTGGGAATGTACAATGGTACAGCCACTCTGGAAAATACCTTGGCAGTTCCTTTTATACCTAAAAATGCAGTTCCCAGAAGACCCAGCAATTGCACACTTGGGTTTTTTTTTTTTCATTCCAGAAAAATGGAGTCTTAACATCACACAAAAACCTGTACATGAATATTCATATCACCTTTATTTGTAATAGCTAAAAACTGGAAACATCCCAGATAGTCTTCCATGGGTGAATGGTTAACCTCCTGCAGTCCACGGAGCACTACTCAGCCATAAAATGAAATGAACTTTTTATGTATACAAGTTGTGAATGGCCCTATCAGGAATTACGCTGAGTGGGGAGAGAAAAGCCAATATACTATACTATTCCATTTCTATAACATTCTTGAAATGATAAAATTATTGAAATTCAGAGCACGATTGTTGTTGCCAGGATCAGAGATAGACAGAGAAGGAAGAAACTGATGTGACTATAAAATATTTCCCATGAGGGGTCCTTGGACGATGGAACTGCTCTATATCAAACCATATCAATGTTAATATCCTGGCTGTGACATTGTAATACAGTTTTCAAGACATTAATATTGGGTGGAATGAGCTAAAGAGTAAACAGATCTCTCCATGTCTTTTCTCACAAATGCATGTGAATTTATAATTATCTCAAAATTTAAAGAATGTAATTAAAAATATTCAACAAGGTAACAATATGATGCTTCCCATTCACCACTCAGGTTATCCCACTCTGCTGCAGCAGGAGACCACACCCAACTCTGGAAACCTTTTGCTTTGTCTCAAACATCTGGGGATCCCCTCCAACTGTCAAGGGGTTTTCCAGAGTGGCTATATCATTGTACATTCCCATTGCTGACCCCAGATCTAATGGGCTCCAGCTAGAAAACTGTGAGACATTATCTCACAGTTAGCCAGTCAGCCCAGGAATGCAGCAGAACTTCCTTGGCAAACCAATGCACACAAGCCTGGAACAAATGGACTTTAGGGGAATCTGGGCTGACAAGGAGGCTTTTTCCTACTAAGGCAACATCCTTCACATGGAAGGAACTTAGACTATTCAGAAAGTACTTCCTCTGCCTCCATCTTCTCCTTTATTTCATCCTGTGGAGAAAGTTGCCAAGAACACTTCTCAAAGGGAAAGAAGTTGGTGTGCTGGTTAATGGTCAGAGGAGGACATTCTGGGGCCAATGCCTCCACCTGGGCAGATCCTGAGCTACCAGCTTCCCTGTGGCCTCGAACCCAATGGCAGCCTGGATTATTCTGCAAAGCCCTGGTCCCTCAGAATACTGACTACTGAGGTTCTGGTATTCTGGAACATGGCTCTGAGAATGGAATAACCAGGGGAGCTGTGAAGTTGCCTCCAAGAAAAGCGTTAGGGGGAGACCTCTTCCTGACTGCCACAAAGTGACCTCATGACTCATTTACTGTAAAGTCAGAAAGCACTAGGTGCTAGTCCTATCTGGATGACTTCAGAGCTGCTCCTTGGGTAAGACACACTCCTCCCTGCATGTCAAATTCACCATCTGTGAGAAGGCAGATGATGAGGTCCCTCATTTTCCTGCAGGCTTGTGTGACAGAAGTAATGTGTGTGAGGCATTGGTGTGTTAGTCAGGGGTCCCCAGAGATAGAAAACCAAGAGGAAAGACATATATTACTGTGAGAGAGTTTTATTACACAGAATTTGTCATATGATTACAAAGAATGAGAAGTCCCACAATCTGGCATCTGCAAGCTGGAGAGACCCAGGAAAACAGGTGTCCCCTAACTCCACCAGTTCAAACACCAATCTCATCCAAACCCCACACTCAGAAATAATATTTAACCAGATAGCTAGTCACCCTGTGGCTCAGACAAGTTGACACACAAAATTAACCATCACGACTGGATACCATGCCTGGGACTCAACATGTCCCTTTTGTCCTTTGTCAACTGTGGTTTTTGGTTATTGTTGTCAACATTTGGTCCTGGACTCCCCACATCTACTCCTGTTTCTTGCACTCACTTTTCTGATTAGAAGTTAGGGATTCTTCCTTCTCCCCCTCTCTACTAGGTCCATAGGAGAGGGATGGAGCTCCGCACCTAGTCTGCAGCATGTGACCAGCATATGACCATGCCTTGTCAATCAGCACACCTGTGCCCTCACTCTTGCCTCTTTGATTGGCTCAGAAGTGGCCCCACTACACAGGGGAGGCTGGCACAAGGTCTCAAGCTTTGTATAAAGGGCCAGCATCTATGACCACAAGAGCAGGCCTGAGATTGGACTTACAAACAGGAAGTGGATCTCAAAAATAGAGAGGACTCAAGATCCTATAAGATCAGTTGGACACCTATATCCAGCCACACTTGAAGCCTGAGACTATTTCACAAATGACCCACTGCAATCTAATATCTGCTGAAACAGTCAGGCTGGGGTTCTGCCACTTGGGGCCACTGTGGAGATAGTGAAGGGTAAGAATTGATCACTTGCCTCGAATCTGTAACATCTGACCATTAAAGGAAACAGAACAGTGTGACTGCAATCTGTAAGGGTCAAACCTGGCTGTGGTGTGAATCCTAAGGAAGAGGAGCCAAGGATACTCAGGGCCCTGGCAGGGACAGGATATAACACTTGGGGAGTCCCAGACCCCTATGAGAATATGATGGACTTCTTTACCCATGACCCAGAACAATGTACAGCTGTGAGCACATGATCACACACAACCCTATACACATATGCATGCACTGTACACACTGTTGCCCAGGGAATCAGCCTATCCATGAACCCAGACTCTGAACCCTTCCCCATGCTCTGCACATCGAGGACCAGGAGCAGCTTCACAGATGAGGCAGTGATGGGCAGAGAGAGTGGCCCTGGGGAAGCATCCTGACAGGCAGGAGGGACAGCAAAGTGAAGGCACAATAAATGCAAAAGGCTTTAGTTCTCGGAGATGTGCAGGCAGTGCCCATGGACAGTTACTGTAGGTGACCCAGGCCTGAGCTGTACTATGCACCGATCCTGCTGCTGCTGGCAGAACTGTGTAGCCAGAAAACAAGAGAACAGAAAGAACCACAGAGGAATCCAGGCTCATCCAGACCAGCTGCTGGGTGTCTCTAAACCACATGCCGTGGGCAAGGGACCTTCCTGTGCGATGAGGTCTGAGCTTCTCTCTTTTTTTTTTTTTTTTTGAGACAGAGCCTCAAGCTGTCACCCTGGATAGAGTGCTATGGCATCACAGCTCACAGCAACCTCCAATTCCTGGGCTCAAGTGAGTCTCTTGCCTCTGCCTCCCAAGTAGCTGAGACCTCAGGCGCCCTCCACAACACCCGGCCATTTTTTGGTT